>VJOZ01040264.1:0-11242 GCA_009801055.1 Stichopus horrens | reverse complement strand
TAATTGCCAGCCTTCTGGTCTTGCAGGGAAGTTTCTGCAATCTGCTACTATTTACATCCTTTTGGGCCTATTTTTACATGTCTGTTTCGTTCATCCTTGTACACCTTCCCAGGGCTGGTTTGGATGAGTATCCCCTTTCTTTTACATGTTTTCCCAAATGTGTTTTGTAACGAATTAGTTCATTAATTTTGATGGTATATCCCGATTGAATACAATGTATCAAGGTCAATGCGGTTGAGGAAATATTTGGGAATATAATATGATTCCCAATCATTATTTGGAGAAAATTGGGTCCAATAGGGTTCATTCAACAAAAACAAACACACCATTTGCAAATTGAAAGCCCAAAGTAAAATAAACAATGTATGTTACAATCATTTAATATGATCTGAGATGTCTTGCCTCTGACCTCTTTGAAGATAAAACATTATGACATTGTACTGGACATATACCACCTGGCATTTCCTTAAATGAGAAGAAAAATAAAATTGAGTATCAGATAAGCTTTTTTGTACATGGATAAAGGTTAACTGGATTCAAGTACAGCACTGGTACAGAATTTATAGAATGTAGTCAATTTTTTAAAATACATTTTGGTATTGTGAAACCTATTTATTTTCCCAGATTGTATAAATGGTGTGATTAAAAGCCTTACCNNTTCAATGTTTTTACTTTTTGCCCATGCACACAATCACTTTAACAGAAATAGCTTGAAGGCACACTTCAGATGTGTAGTTTAAAGGTAAACTTGTACCCTATTGTATGAATTTGTATCAGGTTCTGTATCAAACATTTTGTTTTGAGAGATTATGTGTCTTTTAATAAAGTTCATTTCACTGTGAAATGGGATTTTGCCAAATGTAAAGCAGGATTTGTCCTTTGAATTTCTTTGTTTTCTATCAACTCAGTGATTTCTGTGAAATTTGGTGAATCATGTCTTTACTTTTTGTCAAAGTAGTCCTACTTTGTGTTGAGAAAAATATTCTTCAAAGGTATACATTACAGACCTTGTACAAGTGAAAAAACGCCTCCACTGTAACATGCAAACATGCCCTCAAGGGCACCTGTTCACCATTTAAATTTAATTCAGTTTGAAATCAACTGTAAAGGGCACATTTATTAAATTTTGTTCGTTAACAGTTACCAAGGACTTACAGTAAGTAAAATTCAAACAGTAAAAAAAAAAGAAAACAGAAATGGCCAACTGCACTTGAAAGAAAAGTCTACTTGTAAATTAGAGGTTTGTTCTTTTTCTCGTGTCCGCGTAAATTTCTAAATTGACAACCATATTTAAAATATCTCATACTCCATCCGTGACTGTTCGCAGCTCAACGAATAACATCTGCAGTATTTTATGAAATTTGTAAGAGAGTAAGTTTAATATGATCTTGGCTTCTGAAAGTAGATATCAGAAACATAGCGGCTATTGCTGGTAGTCAAATTGTTGAGACTGATTGTTGAGACTATAGATTGAAGCGATAGTCTGGTTTGCTACGGGTTCTTAAGGTGAAGGTAAACTGATGTTTCAGTTCCATGGTCACTAATCTGTAATTCTTATTCGCCAACCGACTTCTAATTATTTTGTTGTGCAACTTATAACTGTACCCTATTATCTGAAGGATTTTAGGTGAGCTATGCTAGATATTGCATGCACTGTTGGGCATGGTATATTAACAACAAACAACGTTGTAACAAAAAATGAAGGCAAAAATGCATGAGGTTTGTCTGTGCTGTGATTAGCTGAGGGAGAAACCTATAACAGCAAGGAGGATTACCGTTTTGATCTCAGCAGGGTCCTCCTCAGTGGCAAGCTGACAATTAAGTCACAGCAAACACACTTGCTTGTCAGTTGTTATATTTTGTCAGTGTGCTGCTTAAGAAATTAAATCCTCGGTTGCCATGCCTTTGTCAGTTTGCCTTTGTAAACAATCTTGCTGCTATCAGAACAACAGACTTGCATTATCTTAAATTGCAATATCTTTTCCCGCAGAACTTTTACTGGATAAGTGATTTTGAGGTGTGATTTTTTTCCCCAAAATTAAAGTTGTGTTCCCTTAGTCTTGCAGATCCATTCCTGCATTTCACAGGCTCTTGATCTATCAATCAAAGTAATCACCTAACTGCTGTTTGTCCTTTTAGATGCCTATTACACTGAAGCATTAATTATTTTTGAAATTGATCTAAGAAAACATGGTGAGGTTCAGCAGTGCATGAGTATATTTTAATGATTATTGCACACAGAGCGCTCTTTTTTGTGATCTGTCAGTATTTTGAAAAGTAAGACGGGATTAAGCTTTGCTTTTACAAACAGATTCGGCTGAATTAGACAGCAATTCTTGTTTGAATGACATGAATGTGTTGCAAATGAGTAGGTGATTATATGTGACATATATTAGATTGTGCAAAAAGACTTAAAAGATAATAAACCTGTTACATTCCACTCATGATATAGCAGTATGTAACCTTCTTTGCCATGTGTCAGTTGCAGTGGCAGAGAGCTTTACTCTGTCAATTAGTAGGCCAAAGAATTAAGGATCAAATTAGGGAGCATCATCACAAAACTTTGCTCCATTCTCATGCACAATCTTATCGGAAATATCAGCACGGATTATTGGATAAACCACCGCAGTTTAGCTTTGATACTTTTATTGAAATCCTCTTCCTAAACCTAATTGCTCACTTTTTGTCCGCAAATGAAGGGTGCGCACATCATGCAGCTCAAAAGATGTACGTTGCATTTTTGTACAGTTTAATACTTCAGCTTCCTAGTTTACACGTGTTGATTGGGAAAACTGATGATTTTAATTATAACTTCAATTTCTGGACTTTTCTCAAAATATATTGTATTGTCCTTCTTTACCTACACAGGGCGTGGTCACTACAGTGTAATAGGTCTTAAGTACTGCATCGTTGTTTTCTGTCTAAAATGAATTGGCATTGTAAGAAGACAATCACATTTGGTAGACATTATGTCGGTATTGCGATGAACATTTCGATTTTCTCTTACCGCGGTAGTTTACGTAGCTAGTGATCAAGTTGGAGAGATATGTTGCAACAGCCAAATGGATTTCAGATTGCTGTACCCATGTATCACTGTATCTTTGTATTACGTCCAAAATCAGCATTTGCTTTGAGCATAGATATGAAGTCACTTCTCAGCCAGCCAAATGATTGTTTGTAATATTTGCCAAACACCTTTCTGCCTGTTTGACCTTTACATGCAAATTGATTGTACAAACTGATCTTTTATTTTTTTTCTGCCCATACACCCTTTGTCATATTCATCAAAATCTATTCTCTGCAGGAGATATGAAGTTATGACCATGAAATTTGCTTTTACCGTAAACTTGCTACCTTGAGCGTTCATCAAATTTAAAGATTTTGGACAACAAGTTACAGAGCGCTCACAAATCTGCAAATGTTATTGCAAATAAAACTGACTTTGTAAAGAATATTGGCAGTCATGTTTATATGCACAGGCCCAAAACCTTTTAAAAAATCATTTAAAAGCAAGTTTATTGTCACTACTGGTGACTGAATAGTCTCTTTCGCAATAGCAAAAACCTGTTCCATTGGCTAGTCTTTTTGTATGTTTGGATAGTGACATATGTAATGGTGGCAAGCACTTTTGCATCTTTTTCTGTTTTCTTCTTTTCTTCTTGTGATAAAACTCTTGCAAGGCTATTTTGTCATAAAACTAACCTTTAGTTATACATGCTAAGGTGTGGCATGTGTAAAAATTACATGTGTCCTTTTAAACATCTGTGTACAGTTTATACTAATATAATATCCAAATATGCTTGTGAGGCACAGTGGGTTTGTGGAATAACCAATGTAAGCACAACAATGTTGTAAGAACAAATTTCCCGTCAGGGGAATACAGTTTAGTATGTTGGAGCACTACAAGTGCTTCTTGAAACATGTATGTTCTTGTACAGGAGTACTTCGGAGAGCAGTTGGCATTTCCCTTGTAAACCTAATTTATGCTGTGAAGAAAGATGAGTGGTTTTTCGTGGATACTGGTGCTAGAACAACTTGACTTCAAGCTGCACTGAAAGAACATCTGAGGACACGTACACTACACTGGGAGTAAATTCTTGAATTGTGACGCTAGTTTGTACAGCTTTATAAACTGCATAGGTAAATGTATGCGAGCACAGATTATGTAGTATTATGCGGACTTTCTGATGTATTCCTCCCTGACATGTTGAAAATCCAAAGACAGCCACAGTTTGTTATGCTTTTTTGCTAAAATTTCATTTCTTGAAAATGTTTGGAAACTCAGTGATATCATCCCTTTTCGAAATACAATCGAAGCTTTTAAATTTGTCCAGAAACTAAGCCACAATTTGGGGCCAATCCAGAATTGCTTTTCAAACAACATGCACTGGGAGGAGCCACTGAGGGAGAGAGAGAGAGAGGATGCCAGTGCAGACTATTGAAGAGTAGCAGATGATTGAAAAGTGTAGATGTACATTTAATTAGTAATTTAGCACAATTATTATGGTATAATATACAGTAATAATGAACATGCATTGATTAGACATGCAGTTATTGTCAGTAAAGTAGTAGACCTTATACACTGATTACATGTATTATGTAATTTACTGTATTGGCCTTTAGAAAGAGGGCTGGTCAAAGCTACTTGCACTGTGAAGTATAGGACATTTCAGTGATTATGTTGTATAGCTTGCAAGAGAGAGAGAAATTGTGTATCTTTTGGGTGCTTTCAAAATTGAGCTAACATAAACACCAAAAAAAGTAATTTAGGAAATATCTACATAATGAATCATGATATACATGACAACAGAAAAAAAGTGTTTCTTTCACATCAGCATGTAAATCAAGTATTTTCTGAAAGTAAAAGTGATATTATTATGCTGATACCACTAGTGGGTAGTCCAAACACTTATATGTTGTATTGTAAAAGTATGGTGGTTGGAGGGAGTCAGAAAGAGTTGTCATAAAGAGACTGATGGTACTATAGTGCAATTGAGATATTAATAAGATGACCCATCACCATTAAATATCAGTTGGGTGTTCAGTAAGTTTGGCCTTAAAGCCATGCAAGCATTGATCCAAGCATTAGTCCCTGTTATAACTGATACATGAAGAAAGCCATTCTTCCAGCCCTTGACTTGATCTATTCTTATGTATGTGCAATTCAAATTAGGCTGGGTATATGTGTGCTAAATGGCATATGCATACATATCCAGTAGCAGTTGTATGACTGATACTGTATTTCACCATTCTCAAAATGTTTCAGCAGTTATATCCTCAAGTGAAAAATGACTTGCTCTCTGTCTCCTTGAATTTAAATGCTTCAGTGGTATAATTAAGCACCATTGCATTACATTGAATCTCTTTGTGGATGTTACGCCATTTCACCATCTCGTAAGAGTGCGTCATGACTTGTGGAAGCATACAGACGGACCATTGCAAAATATAAATTTGCAGTGGTGAAACCCCCATTAAAAAAAAAAAAAGGAAGTAATGAATTCATTGCAGTGACATAGACTTTCTACACAAAGTAGCATGTCCTTCAATGAATCTCTCAGCAAACAAACATGGCATGCACTTTATAGTAATTTGCAGATAGTCTATATCCACTCTATGACCGCACACTGCGCAAAGGCCCACAGAGAACCCTTAAAATGAAGACGGTACCACTGGCAACCATAACTTGACACTGGATTTATTACAGCTGAGACCCCAGGAGATACAGCTCATGTTATCGTTTCTCTACATGACATGATGGGCCGATATCATTAAGGAGACAAACAAATCACGCCAGGAACAAATGGTGGCTTTTCATTAATTCACCTACGGTTTCTAAGGATGAAAAAATTTGATGTAATCGAAGGATGTTGAGAAGCTATGTCCCCTCACTGTGAGATGCCGATGGTACACCGAGAGTTGAACTATGAAACCCAAGCTACTCAGACCATACCCTTGGTAACCTTTACTTGATGTGTTTACTGGATGTTCATGCATGCAGTGCATATCATCCAAATAGGAAACTATAATATGGCTGTATGTAACCAAATTTTGAAGATAAGTCAAAGAGATTATGCTACTGGATTGTCCCTTCTTAAAAGTGTCTTAAGTCAGTGATTTAAAAAGTAAATGTCATAAATCTAATCAAAAATAAAAAAAATTGGTCCATCTCCCATCTTCACCGGACATTCTTGAGCCAAGATGTAAAATGTTGAAATTATTTCACCTAAGGCAAATTGTGTAATAATATGTGATGTCACACTAGCACAACACAAATTACTTTCTTTACTTTTCTGAAAAGCTATTGCACCGTGCCATGAAATGTGATCACTGTCTCACTGTTTTGGGTCGACTTGACTACAAAACCCCTCTTCATTCAGCTTGCTATGCAAGAAAACATTTAAGACTTTTGAAGGTTACATGAAGGTTTTAATTTCAAAAAGAAACACATGTGGGTAATGTGAGTGTACAAAAGGACATCACAAGGTATTTCACAATTGACTATTTCAAATTGAGTGAATATCTTTCAACATTTTACATATCAGCAATGGAACAAGCTATTAAGATGCCAAATTGGATAAATAGGATTGATTTTCCAACCTCTGCAACACATTTCCTTGTAATTCTAGACTTTTGGTACAGTGAGCAAACAGAAGCAAAATGTGAGAGTTTCAATACTACAGCTGACGTCTCGTACATAACACGTGTACTGAACTTGTAATTCTGTTTTCGTCTAACAAAGAAAGCTGTAAATAATTTGTTGTGTTGGTTAACTTTTCAGGGGATTTGCCTCCTTGACCCCACCAAGGGCCCTTGAGTGATCCCTGGACCTTTGATCGCAAGGTGCAAGATTCTGGTCACCCCTTTCCCACCATTCACAATGGGTACTTTGCCACGACTAAAATTGGGCCAGCTATAACACTGTATGTGACAAATTGGAAGATGTAAAATCAAAATATTTTGGGGTGGGGAGAGGTGAGTTGAAGACCTGAAACACAAAGGATGTTACTGAATGAAGGAGAGAAAAAGATTTAGTGTGATTCAAAATACTTATTGTGAAAACCGTGTGGGAGGTTCACCAAGAATGAAAGAGAATTTAATGTATTTGCTTCTTTCCTCACATACATGTTTTGGCACAACAAATGCATTGCAGCTTCCCATGCCAAGTGTGATGTTATTCTTTAACACTTAATGTTTAGCACCATCCAGTCTATTGCTGGACAAGCTGTTAGTTCAAGTTATAGTTCCATATGACCAATGTTGGTCCAAATACTATGCTAGCAACTGAAATTATTTGCATGCTACATTTGTCTTTATTGTTTGATACTCTGATGCAGAAGAACAGTTATCAAAGGAGATTGCCTTTCCGTATCCCAGATGCCAAACTAAACAAAAAAAATTGTCCTTGTTCAGTATAGCAGAGCCTTATTTCTTGTTAAGTTTCAGCTATAACACCAAGTTTGATCTTCAGTAGCTATCTGCAAGAAGTCAATCACATAAAGAGATCAGGCCTTACGAGAGATCAGGATTATATGCTTCAGCTAAAAAACCCTTAGTGATTGTAACACTTCTGTATTAACCACCATACAAACATCTGAGAAGTGGATGTATACAGAAGAAAAAAAACTATCAACAAGTTTTTTTATTTGAACCAGATGATATCAACATACAATATACACAGAAAAGTTGAGAGCTCAATAGAGGCCATAATGCGGTGATGTCATTAACATGTACATTCTGTAAGTAAGTGAAGATCAACGTATACATACTGTTTGTGCTACTGTACACTGTTGTTGCCTTTATTTGTGTTGGCACATTTCTACTTGTGTATTAAAACCTTTATTAATCAAGTCTTCAAATTATCTTACAAGTTATTTTCACTTTCAAAATATCTCTCTACACTCAAATTGACAGGAAATGTCTTCCATTTACTAATTAAGCCTCTTAAATTATCTTACATGGTATTTTCACTTAAAAATATCTATTTATGCAGTACCTTTCCTGATTTTTCTCACACCTGAAACACCCTATTTGAAAAAAAATTGATAAGTTGCTGCTACATGGCATATTTTATGTTATAAGTTATCTGTAGGTAATCCTCAAGCACCAAAGCAATATGATCAATCCTGGCCTTTCTCCCATCATCCTTCTGCTACCCTCTAATGCATATGAATGCACCCTAGCTGTGTAATTGCTGAGAATATCTTCTTTCCACATGCCGTAATGTTTTTTTTTTCATCAAAGTTGCTCAACATTAACTTCAAAAGAGTATCTGCATTCATTGTGGACTGGAGGACATATTGAGATCCAGGAGAGTATACATGTGTAGTGAAGTTGATCCAAGAGTATCAGTTTGTAGCTATCTGTACCTGGATTGAGATGGAGTATCACTGAATTATGTATAGTAGTTAGCTTTGTGATAAAACATACTTGTCGTGAAAAATTTAATACACCAGTCATTTGTAGAACAACAGCTAGGGAACAGAAAACTTTTGGTATCTGCAGTCATTGTATTGTTTCATTGCAGAAAACGTGTGTATTTCCATTTGCTACAGTGTATACAAACAAACCTGCAGTTTAATTGACATTGATAGAATCAGGCTATGTCATGAAATACACTTGAACATCGTCATATTTCATTCATGTGGATTAAGCTCAGTTTTTCCCAGTCTCACCCATAATAATAACTGAACTATATGCAAAAACTCAGTTATATTCATCTGGCTATGACAAGTGTGAACTGGATGTGTCTTTTGGTTTGTGTACATGTAGGATTTTAATGATTTGCCATTTCCATACATGTGTTAACTTTTTGAGCTGCATTAGCAGCAATCACCTCCCCTTCTCTCTCATGTTTCTTACTTTCTCCTCCTGTTTTGATGTGGTGTGATATCCAGTTGGCTTTATAGGAATTGGTATGCCCAGGTTATTGAACTTCAAAGAACCTTTACTCCAGAGGATGTTTAATCAAAGTGGGAGCTTTACACGACTTTTAACGACAAAGTTGATCCTCTTCTACACGTGAGAGTTGTATGATTAACAGTAAAGTCAGTTGCTGTCAGCTGATCTGGCCCAGTTCCATCTCTTTGATAGTTTTGTGCATTCTTCTCTGACATGTTATGTGTCTTTCCAAATGAAAGGCCACAATAGAGAAATACTGCAGACTTGAGTTTGTATACAGCTTAGCTTATAAACTGCACTGGATATATAGGATGTCTCAATACCTGTGCAGTATTATGTGGACTTAAATTGCATGTGTTTCTTAATGATCTGCTTGATGTACTCAGGGATGTAAAAGATCAGATTTTTTCTCCCCGTGAGATGATCGAATGTGGGATGCTGCAGGCATCGTCTGCTTATTACAGTAGCTGAAAAGGAAAAAAAGAGGATACAACTGTTGAATTGAATGGAAAGAATATGTCATGACTTTCAATTTGTAACCAAAAGGAAAAACAGACAAGTGAAGAGCAAAGAAATTTCAATTGATTGCTAGTTGTTAATGTGTTGTCTCCAGAATTCCAAGCCTACTGAACGGTCTCTGATAGCTGACTCCTGTTTTGTGCAGAAAGTGTAAGTTTGTTTAAAATGGCTGTGATAACATTTCTTCACATTTTTGTGAATTTTTGCAGACTGAGTAGTAGGTGATAGTTTGCAAAATGCTATTTCCCGAAGTACATCTGTCAATATTTTTATGTGTAATTTTTTCATGGTCACATTAGCATACTATAGTCAAAGTCCAGTTTCATATTCCTTGGTAATTGCTTTATATGGATGCCAACTGTGTGGGAGTTCGGTACCCCTCTACTCCCCCTGTAATACTAAGAGAACAGTTACTAGAAAGAAGTTGGTTTTTCTTAACAACAGCTAGGTAATTAACAGTTACAGCTGCCTCGTAAAGGTGTGTAATTGTATTGGCCTCGTAGGCATCACGCTGATAGTGTCACATGATTCAGTGTGCTCATCTGTCAACCAATGAAACATTTCCTCACTGTTTTTGACAGTTTTCACAATTTGTGTACAGTATAACCTCAAGGACAGATATTTTACATTACCTAAGAAGAATACTGCCAAGTCCTATCAATTGGGTTAATATGCCATCATATGGTATCATATTTATGATCACAGTTGTTGCAGATTAAGTCACAAGACCCTTTATACTTTATCTTAAAAGTTGAGTCCTGCGCACTGTATCGTCAAATATGTCCTCCCATAACGACACTCCCTCTGCCCTCCTCCTAGTCCCCCTGAATATATGCTAGTCCCCCTCTTACTACTGCATGACTTATGTCTTTAGTCCCCCAGTAAATCCCCTACTGTGTAAGTTACTCATTTGGCTATTACTTGTATCTTTTGTTGTGTATTGTCTGCATGAATCCCCCTTTTCCCAGTATCTTTTTAAGAAGTGCTGAATGATTTTTTTCTTTTCTTGAGTAATAAATTCCAAAGTGTTCTTTTGTTTCAGTGCACTTCTTTGTGTAATTGATTTGTGATAATTTTGATATTAAAGAAGACTGATACACGTTCAGCAATTTGAAACAACTCTTCGCATGGTTATTTTATATAGAGATCGAAAGTATGAAAAGTAAATATATTAGACTGACATATTGTAGGCATCAATGAGAAGACTTTACTTAACTATGTGTAGTAGTAGCACAAAAACCTCATTCTGTGTGAAAAAATTGTGTACAAATTTCTGTAAAACTCAGTGATTTTTCAGCAGTGAATTTGTAGTGTCTTAACAGTGCAATATCCAACTAAGACCAAAAAAGCTACTGAGACCTAAAACAAAGGACCTCAACAATATCAAAACAGTTTAGTATGTGCATTGCATACAGCTGGGAGCTACATTGTCCAGCATTATTCCTTTGAAAACAGGACACCTGACATCAAATTGTCTACATTTTAAGATCTTATATGTCGAAAGTAAGAAAGAAAAATATACCAAAACATTAAGCAGTACTATACTCTTGTCCTTGGCAAATTGTCTGTCAGATAACTGTTGAGACTTCAATTATCTCATCCAATTAAGGTATCATAGCTGTTTAAGTATATATGAAGATAACTTGAGTGATTTATTTGTGACTTGGTCACTATACTGTATATATGTTTATGTGACTGTAACTTATATGAAGTGTGGCAATTACATATTTGTAAACATTCTTATGTGGGGATCAAAGCATCATATGTGTTCTGCATGTCTCACATTAACAGCCTGTTTCTACATCCTAACATTTTTGCCAAGGAC
>VJOZ01040234.1:860-12084 GCA_009801055.1 Stichopus horrens | reverse complement strand
TTTTAAACTATGAATTGATTGGTCCGTACATTCTGTGCCACCGTCGTAGATATGCTGCTACATGTAAGTTCTCGTGAATTATACCACAGAGTTCTTGATATGCTCTATGCTTGCAATCACTGACCAGTTTAACATTTGTCAATAGCGCCCGAACTATCAAGGGTTGAGATTTTTCCTTGCATTCATCGCTGTTTGTCATAGGGAAACGTCAATTAAACGTATTGTTATTTCTTTGATTAGTATTACTATGAAATCACTTTTTAGGAAACATCTAAATAAAATTTAAAGAGCCCTCAGTACATCTCTGTTCACTCATACTCTTAGTAAAAGTATCAAATTCAAGAACACGGAACCAACAAGGGTATATCGTTTACTTTAATTTCATGTTACGGACTATGTTCCTTAAATCCAAGGTTTGAATTCGTCCCTAAGTTTCATTTGCAAAGGTTGGGAAAGCATCACCAGCGTAGAGGTTATATTTTTCACTCTTCTCCACCCTACAATTCTAAGGTTCTGAAATTGGCGAGGGAAAAAAATCACTACGTATATTTCATACGTATCATTCTCCCGCCGTGGACGGTACTTTCCTGCTTTCGTTGTGTTGATCCATCTTTTGTTAATTTCTCTGTTTCCCCCCTCAGGCCAGAAAAGATTGCGAAGCTACTCTTATCGGACAACTGGAAATGGAATGGCCAACAGAACTCAATTGCGAGGAACTCCCTTCACATGACCCGAGTCGAAGGAACCCAGTTTGTACCAACTTCGTACCAGCACGGCCGGGTAAGAGTCGGACGTTTCATGCCTGGGATTTGTAATATTTAGGATGCGCGCCACCATTTAGGGACTATAAAAAGTTAGATGGAAACCTCATTTGCACTTACCGCCATTAATTGTTACCTCAAGAATTGTCACATTTCAGCTTGGGGCTGATATGAGGCCATGTGAGATTTCATTAAAAAAATGTGAAAGTGAGATGTGCGTGTGACGAGAAGAATGGAAGGGGGGTGAACTGTTTGAAGTTAAGGTAGCGGTGAGAAGTTGAGTCCATAAAGATATATTTCTTTTTCATACTAGTAAACACAACTTACAATAACAGTTAACGAAATCGCATTAAATCACACTCTTCTTTTTCGATGGTTTATTTTTCGTTTCACCTGCGTAGCTCTTTACAGTTTGGGAGACACTAATTTTTGTCAGTCGGCCCAAGAGGTGTTTACTGTATTCTTAACCATGTTTAGATGTTCACAAATTACCCTCACTCTTCAGTGATCGTTACTTCGACACCACTCTAGCTGCGACACCACTCTAGCTGCGACACCACTCTAGCTGCGACACCATTCTAGCTGCGACACCATTCTAGCTGCGACGCCACTCTAGCTGCGATAAATGATGTTTCTCCTTTTGATATCCTTTTCATTGCCAGTACCGACAGTGGCGATTGGGGCGTAGGGCGTTCTGTGAAGATATCGGATTGGGGCGTAGGGCGTTCTGTGAAGATATCGGGATGATGATGGATAACTATCTTTAAAAGATATCCATGACTCTTTCCACATTTGCCTATCATGTGGTATAAGAAGCTATCAAGATACAATGCAAGAGAAGCCTGTAAACCTCGCACTCACAGCCGTGATAGTACTTCTCAAAACCTGCGTTTAAGTTTTGTATATGCAGAGTTGGTGTAAGAGGACGAGGTGGCAAGGATGAAGAAGTGGACAGTATTTCGATAAAAAGATTATAAATTTTCAAATCATATTCCAGCTATAAGAGAAACTTGTCATGTAGTGATAGAAAGAATACTAATGACTGTCTCTTGGTTGAATTGAAAACACGATACGGTATTGTCTCAGAAAATAAAAACGGATGCATTAGAAGCGTCGTTAAAAAGAATACAAAACGTTCGACATTTATAGGTGGAGAAGCCGTTACTAGTGAAGACTAATAATTAAATAGAAAGTAATTCTGTAGATTGATGCTCTTGCATACCTCACTATCGAATCATGGCATGGAGCAGAAGGGCTAGGATGGGGTGGTGAGAAGAGGCGTAGAACTAGGGAGGAGGGACCATGTATGACCAGCGATTTACACTATGTTATTATTATTATTAATGTAATGAAATCAACAAGAAAATATACATACAGACACTCACGCACATTAACAAACGTACACACTAATCTAGGCAGTCTCCCTTGACGCAGAACATGAATCCCCTCAAGGTTAGACTCCGCCATTAGTCTTTCCCACGGGCGTTATGATAACTTTTATTCAAAAATTAAAAGCACCTGCCCTTGTAAATCTCAGGCAAACGTGGTGTTATTGGCTTTTTAAAGATGGATTGCATTTTTTTCTTTTCTTTTCTTTTGTCCTCCTTATTTCTCCATTCGTTATTCTTCATAAGACTTATTCAGAGGTCGTAACGAGGCTTTCCTTTTATGCATTAATCATAATTGAAAGTAAAATGACCCGTATGATATGCAATGAATTGCATTTACGCTTTGCCAGAGGGGGAAGAGAAAAGAACATCGGGAAAAAAACACAATCATAACTTGGAAAAAATAGAATTTTTTTGGAACTGGTTTAACAGATTACTACTATCTTTATTCTTACTGTTAGGGTTGATTTTTTATTCGAGAAATCATGCTGCCCCAAGGACGTACAAACATATTCAGGGTAAACTTCCTGATTTGAAAAGCCAAATGATGTTTGTTATGATAGCAATGTCAGGCGGTGAATAAGGTTACAAGTATGAAAGTAGCCGGAGTATGGGCTTCAGTACAACCCACGGCTATATAGCATTATCGCTTATCTAGGATGTGAAATTCAGTCGTTTTAACTGTAGCAATTAAAGTGATATAAATCGAGAACCTCGCGGATATGAACTTATAAAAGCACGAACTTAATAATTGTATGGGGGTAAATGTCACTTCAGAAAAATAGAAGAAGCAATACTGAGAGGATGAAACTATGATTCGTACTACCAGTGGGCACACCTATGAAAATGAAATGTAGTGTTCAATTATTCGATAGTAAATTGATAAAGCTAAGCTAACAAAAACACTGTCCTTTGACAAAGACATTAAACCAAATGCATAGACATTGAACCAAAACTAAAATGTTACAAAAAGCTATTCGAATCATGAAATGGTATTATTAGCCAAAACAAATCAGCAAAACTGATGTTTTCGTCATTCTCTGTTTCCCACCATCGTTTTTTTTCAGCCTACATAATAATTAAAATGACGGACGGAATGACAACGACAGGAAGTTTAACCAACTTGTATAACATGAAAAAAAAAAACACTTCGAATACAAGTCGCTTAGATAGACTAGGACCTGAAATTATTTAGGGGGAATCACAGCTAAATATCTAAGAAGGAAAAGCATTTCGAAAATACTGTTGTTGCCGCAATTACTTTTATTCCATATTCATGTCATTTAGTGATTGAGCGTGCCATGGGTTTGTGAGACGTGACGTCACTGTCGTACAAAAATGCTGGTGTCAGTCATGATTGTACGTAGTTTTGTCTACGGTTTGATTTTTACTTTGACTGTAGCCTGTACTTAATATTTTATGTATCATTCACATGTGAATTCTATATGCATGACTTGTATTGTCTTAGTATGCATGTAACTGAATGTCAATGAATATGCATGACTGATACCGTATGGTGCTTGCCCTGCTTTTGGTATGCACTCATTTGTGCACTCGTTGTGTTATATGTACAATTATGCATGATGTCATATTTTGTGTGTTATATGTACAGTATTGCATGATGTTATATTATTTAACATTTTTGTTTAGTTTGGAACAAATTCTCATGTTTTTAACTAGGTGGCATCATTCATTTGCATGTGGGGATAACGCTTTTCGTTATTGCATTGCATGTCCTTTTTGTAATCTTTTGATTCCGACTCTCCAGCATTTTGTCAGAAGCACAAGGAGGTAGGTCCGTGTGAAACCTACAAGCCATACTGGTATTATGATGTCGCAGAGCATAAATGCATGACCTTCACATTTGGTGGTTGCCTTGGCAACGAGAACAAATTTGAATCCGAGGAGCAGTGTCTTCATGTTTGCGGCAACGGTGAGCAATTGGTTACACACAGGAAAGCACATGCTGTTCAGGGCGTCAATTTTATTTTAGCTCGAGTACTGTGTAGACCTTTATCCTATTACATCACCCACATGACAAGATTTAAGCCTAGGCCTTAAATTATAGAAGATCGTTGTATCTCTCAAACAAGTATATTCTCATGATAGCAATCGCACTGAATAAAGGGGCGCACGTCTATTTTTTTGTATAGGCATACACGTGTTCGTGTGTAGTTAGTTATAAACCCCACAAGTCACCACTGAAGTAGATCTTTTCAACACAGTTTGTCGTTTCTGCACTGTCATGAGATTTCGTCTTTCCCTTCACTTATAACACAGTTGACTGACTCAATCTAAATTAAAATAGTTTCTCCTCCAAATACATTTAATGTAACTTATTCAGTAATATATTGTTTTTGCCAGTTAGTCGATGACAAGAAACAGGCAGATTTCACAACTCAGAAACCATCCGCCTATTGAGGACAAATGTGGCTAGCACTCACGCTAGAGAGTGTTGTTTCACGTTGTTGAATTCATTACAAAGTTAAATGCAGCCTATTTAGCGTCCTGTAGAATAAGCTTACCTTCATGTAATTTTAATGGGCAAGTTGATCCGAATGAAGTAATTTTAATACGTAATCAATTATTTCTATGTAATGAATATGGAATCTGTGACATCAAAGGATTATTGTATTAGGACGGGTGTTTTTGGATAGAAGTTCTCTCCTTTTTGTAACCATGGAGCTTCATAATGGTACACCAGGGTGCGCACACGCGGTATGAATGTATTGTGTGTACACTCAGGAATGGCCCCATGCATTGTACACTAAACGATAGGTATTATAGTATCTCTCAGTTTTCAGTGACAGTAACTGCTTAGAAATTGACCATTAGCAACCATTTATAGGTGACATAATTGGTGGTTTAATTAAATACATCATCTCCTTTAACAACAAACAAACCTTATGCTAGACACTTAACGGAATATCGAGCAATTCAACATTAAGGAAAAAAAAAACTAGGAAAAGATCTCTATAGTAACTTTGACACAAAATCACAACATGTTTTATACCCAAACAGACAGCATTCGTCGTGAGTAGCAAGTAACATGCGAAGCTCGTCTGTATTTGTAATGAACTCACAGACACAATGTGTATCTGAGAGGACATAGGTTGTTACCAAACCATTCTGAAGTAAGTTTTACTACAGCGGTCTTTTCAACTGCATGATCAATGCGTGATTAACACATGGACGATGCACCACGGAAGTATGAACGATTGCTAATAGACTATTAGTGGTCATTACATGAGCCTTGCTGCAAAGAGCCCATTCTGCATCTAATAACGTTACATATTTATTCATATATTCATATTTTTTCCTCCTTTTCAACATCATTCATGACTTTTGTGTTTTGCATGACTCCTGACGTCATTATTCTCTCGCTGCACTCTGCTTTTACCATGTAACACGATACTAACACCATCAGTATGTACCACACCCATACCCTATTACTAATCAAAGTAGATCAATATTCTTGACTATGATGTCACCTATTTATAAAGTGTGCTATGTTGTATTGTTACATTAATTAAAAGCATTGTCTAGTGGAAGTTCTCATTACGTTCCTCCATATTGTGAAGATTTTAGAAATTATCGACTCGCTGAAAAAATTACAAACTTGCTCCACCAGTGCCCCAAAACGTCATTCAGAAATTTCTGTTTATGGTTTTATAAGTGAATAATGTGTAAGGAGTTTGAATGATCTTAAGGGCTGGGGGTATGACTTGTCTACTCAATATCAGAGAATAAAACAGTAACTGATTTTAATGATGGGCGTCTTAATTAACAAGGTCAAATAGCTCTACCATATTAAAGAAAGTTTTTTGGCTCTTGTTTAAAGAAACAAGCAAGAAGATGCACATCCAAAACAGAAAGTAAAGAAAAAAAAAAGACATGAAATTCGTGTAATTATGTAAATGTGTTGTGGATGAAAATGTGACACTGTGTGCACCGACGCATATCTGGATTACATTGAATCGAAATCAGTTGAAATCTTTCAATATTTCGTTCCTTCTACAATGACTAAAGTTTGTAAGGTATCAAACATCGGGTTTTTTCTTTCAAAGCGCTTTATCTAACCCTAAATGTCAAATATATATATAAGTGGAAGTAAGGACGTCTCGCTAAATATGTATTTAGCAGTTTATGACTTTATGTTTGATTAACGTAACCTATGTTTAGATTATACTCCACCAACGGTGGCAAGTATGGCACCTACGATGAGCTCTGAACCTAAAGATGGCACTTCTAGAATGATAACTGGTACCCGGTCTGCCACCTCGTCCGCAGTCCCACCTGCCGCTGATGGCAGTACAGTGCAAACCTCTGATGGCAGCACAATGTCGCCTGATATGGACAGCAATACAATGGCACCGGCAGGTGATGGCAGCACTATGGCATCACGCACGGTTGGCAATACAATGGCGCCTGTAGGTGATGGCAGCACTGTGGAGCCACCCATGAATGGCAGTACAATGGCACCCTCAGGCGATGGTAGCTCTTCAGTCCCAGATATGGATAGTAGTACAATGGCACCCGCCGTTGATGGCCGCTCAACTGGACCACCTATGAGTGGCAGTACAATGGCAGTCTCAGGTCATGGCAGCTCCATGGCGCCAGATATGGATGGCAGCACAATGTCCCCCGCAGTGGACAGCAGTGGACCCACTATGGATGATGGTACAATGTCCCCAGCAATGGACGCCAGCACAGTGGGGCGAGTTATGGATGGTAGTACAATGTCCTCTGCAGTGAATGGCAGTACAATGTTGTCGGATATGGAAGCCAGTACAATGGCGCCCTCCAACGAAACAATGGATTCTACTATGACGATTTCCACAGAGCCACCGGCTTCAACGCGCCAGCCCGACGGTCTCCCAGTCATAAGGAAAGCGCCTGACAACGTGGTCGTAACTGAGGGCAGTAGTGTGGAATTCCGTTGCATCGCTGTGGGGGCGACGGAGTACAGTTGGAAGCGCATAGATGGGGAATACCCACTTGAAAAGTAAGATAATTATTAGGTAAATGAAAAAAAAAATCAATCACTATTTGTTGAAAGTTGAACAATCATATCTACGTGAACAACATTATCCGTAGGGATGACTGGCAAGGTCAAAAGTTTCAAATGTTTGTCAAGTCCTTACACGAAACAGTATACCAAGAAATACATCAAAGGAAATAAGGTTAAGCAAACATAATCAAGTTGAACACCAAACTTTGCTCTAAAATTGAAACGCTACTTACGGTAGGATTTTCAGTTTTATTTCGGCTCAAGTCTAACGTTGTGGTGTTCTTCCAATAAAAATTGAAATCTTTATGTAATTTGGCAAATTTTTATTCGTATTCGGGCAAATAGATTGTGTTACGGTAGTCTTATACCTTTAGCAGTATAGTGTGTTCATTGGTGTGTACTTTTGAAAACGAAGGGATAGCATGATATCCTGCTTTAAGATAAAAGTTGAAAAAAACAACAAGACAAAAAAAAAAAAAAAAAGAAAAAAGAGAGCAGCAGGGATCAGTAATAACTTTCTGCTTCACAGTAAAATATAACATGTAGGCTACTATGTAAACGTCATATTGACGTCACAACTTTTATTCAAACAAAGGCCACGTCTGTCTTATTTTGGGACGATATGATTCTTTTCCAAAAATTCCTATTTAACATAATTCATGAATATTCACAGAGTCGATATGGAAGATTACCACAGACTACAAGGGGCTGTTCTGAGAATGATTGACCTGAGTGTTGAGGACGACGGCATCTACGCATGCGTGGCGTCAAATCAAGACGGTTACGTTGAAGCACTCGTGACCCTTACTGTGGTCGGTAGGTACACAGAAGTTATCAGGAAGACTCCCAAGAGATGCTTTTTCTAAACTTCGTCTATAGTTATGTAGTTCGACATTATTGTGTTATAATTCTCGGTTCTAATTTATCTGTTTCGTCCAACGTTTGTGATAATTAACGATTAGGTGACACATATACAATACAATGTTTTGTTATACCTGCATGATAACTTTGATATTTCCCTTCGTTCCCGTCCGTTTAACGTCTTCGTTTTCTTTTTGTTTGAGCAGATATATTAAGCATTCCCTCAATGCTAGATGCACACAAAACTATTCAGACAAATTAACAAATGAAAAGGAAATAATTGTGTAAGAGGACTACCAGTTTTAGGTATGGTGTCTTTTAAACCTCGTATACACGTTCCTGTAATCATTTTAAACCTCCTTGCATTTTGTCGTCATTATATCAATTGAATCGAAGATAAAAAAAAAAAACTAACGGAATCCTTTGCCAAACTTCATCATATTCTCTAATATTAAAAGTCCTTTTTCTCTTCTTTCCCTTCATCATAATCACCTTTTCTCCCCCGTAACAGTTCCGATTTAACTTTTGAATCAGCGTCTTTAAATATCTCCTCCAACTCATACGTCTCCGCCCATCTTAATGCCCCACTTCTTTATTTAACAAACCGCTATTCTCAAGCACGTTTTGAATATTGTCTGCTACGCGTGACCGTCATATCCTCGAAATGCATAACGGACTTAAAGCAACCCAGTTCACCAAAGCCACCTTCTTGCACACGATGGAATATTACTTAACAACTTTTTTTCCCTTCAATTTCTATTTTAAACACGAATACAAACAGTAATTGTCAGTAGCATCGACGTTATACACAATATATTACAGGTTACACTTTGTACACATCAACTAATCTGATAAAACCAAAGTGCTATAGTACCTTTCCCGNNNNCACATACACACACAAAGAAAAAAAAAAACAGGAAGAAATTGACCAAAAACGACGTTTATGATTTTTAATGTATCTTATTACCACGCGAAGGAAAAGAACAAGAATATGACACAAAGGAATAGTGGAGAGCGGGATATTTCATCTTGAAAGCTAAGATTTTTTTTCACAAATATTGTCAAGGTAAATTGGCGAATACTGGAAATTCCTCGATTTGTTTAGCATTTACAAGCACAAATGACGTAAACGTCTCATTAAGTGAACGTACACACACCCACGGAGAAGATGGCTGACATTTCGGGTAACAAGGTAATACAAATTCTGGTTGATTGTAACCATGGCAATGTTCGTAAACGTTAGAACACGATCTTTTTCTGGAAGTAGCTAGAAAAATATCTGTGTACCAATAGCAAAGAAGTTTTAAAAAAACCTACTTTTTCTTTCCTCTGGTAGAATCTGTACCGGACTACATTATTTTGTAATTTAGGGGCTGTTGCGACGTAAGGTTTATGATATTGAACCGATTGAAACAATATTTAGGATTGATTTTTGTTTTGATCCAAGTCTCACTGGACTTGGTTCCTCACTAAGAGAGAAATATGCAGTTGAAAAAGTGTGAGGGATGGGGTCGAGCAGAGGGACGAGGAGAGAGTGTGCGGGGGAAGGGGTGTTTATAATGGTAGAGGATTGTACTTTAAAGGTGGATGAAACAGAACATACACTATTCCTCAGTTGAAAGCAACTCCACGGTCAAAGCCTGCTTTTCCCACAGTTGCTCCAACGATAGCAACAATACCTACGCCTCAACTGGTCAATGAGGGCGACAAACTGGTTATCGAATGCAAAGGAGAAGGCGTGCCCCCACCGACGATAATATGGGAGCGAAAAGATGGCAAGAATGTCAAATCGAAGTAACTTGTTTTTCAATTTATTCTTATTTTTTATTGTAAACGTGTTCCGATTTCACAATTTAATATCATTCTGTTCAACAATATTTATGACAAAAAAGGATAAATAATGACTTTTTGCCACAAATATCGGCATGTTAGTGATGCGATAATTTGATTCTGATTCACATCACAGTTTACAAACGTGGCCCATCCTTCCAGGGCCAGACGCAATAATAACACTCAATAATAACACCCATGTTATCATTCAATAAATGAAACTTCTTGAAGACGTTTGTTGACAACTTATCCCGATGAAAATTAAATCCAGTGTTAGAAAACAATAACTGCATCTTGATTTTTTCTTAACTATTTTTTCACCGTAGAGGACAGGGGTCTAAACGATCGCTGATAATCAAACGCGCCGATTCCTCGGACGCAGGTATTTACTACTGTGTAGCTATCAACCAGGCCGGGCACGCCAACTACACGGTAGACGTTCAAATTAATGGTAGTGTACAACAATAAATTTCTCCGTCAGCTTTAAACAATAACCTGATCAATATATTTCAATAGTGCTCATACAACACTCGCCTCACCTTGCTCAATGCGCACTTTCATCTTCAAAGTGATAATTTTGTAAACACTCTAACACCCCCCCCTTCCGAGAGGATCGATTTCCACATCCTTTGTGTTTTAAAACAATAGAAACATTTGTTGGGCCCATTTCACGTAATTTACATTAAACACTGAAGGCCTGTAACTAAATGAAATCCGTTAGATTGACTAATCCAGGGTTTGTTACGTTTGTTTTGTACCGTATGTTATAACTGTTGGTATTTATTGTTATTATTATCACAAATTACGTCTTTATTATGTACATTTTTTTGGAAAAGGGTTTGACCAAGCTCCGAGGATTCTCGGCACGGAACGTACCCGCTATAAAGTTTTACATTCTTAACTAAACTATGTTCTATCAATATGTTTCATTTCTACACAAAGTAGATTTCATTTATTGCAAATCGATGACTTACAAGGGATTTGAAGTTGAAAACGGTTTTCATTTCTCCCTGCAGGGCCGGTTGTAATCGTAGAAGATATTCCGCTTCAAACTATCCAGGAGAACGAGACGGCATTCTTCGTGTGTACCGCAACTGGTAACCCCCAACCAGAGTTTTCGTGGAGACGGCTGGATGGGCCTTTCCCTGATGAAAAGTAAATTTACTAATCAACTTATTGTCACAAGGACAAATTTGTAAACAAATAAGGCCCTTTGCAGAAATATATCAGACTTTTAAAACCAACCATTCGGGACACAGTATGATAGATTATTCAATAAGGAAAGACAGTCCCCATTCAAGAAATAAGTTTTCACAGGCAAAAACTCATTCATTTGTTGTTCAAGAATAATTTCTTCACCCAAAAATAAACAC
>VJOZ01040215.1:0-10065 GCA_009801055.1 Stichopus horrens | reverse complement strand
CAGGGTCATTATCATTATCAAAGTTGTCAGTATAATTTACTGTTAACATTATTATTCGAATCATTATCATTATCAGTCGTAATTATGATTGTCAGTGTCACCGTAACTACAACGAGAATTGAAGCATGATGAAAATTATAAGTAAAGTAACACTAAAATAGTAAAAGGATTACTAGTAAGGTTATTGTAATAGGACTGTTATTAGTAGTATTATTGTTATAAGATTTGTTATTATTATTGTTATGATTGTTATCGATTGAACTTAGTTTGACGAATAACAATTTCGTTCACGAGACTCAACGGAGAAAGTATTATAACCATCTTAAGGATCTCAAAAGTATGTGCCTGGCGAGTTTTTCGTCAATATTGCTTTATTTAGGTTTTGCTTATTTTATCTCTTTTATCATAAACCCTGCTAAGAAAATCGCCCAAAAAGCCGGAAGAATCGTCGATAATAACCTGCATATTATTAAAATAAATTGCTAGGCAGTGCAAACCTTACTATACCTTTGATTGAATGGCGTAGATTCCTCCCATGCGTCCTTTGCTGGTATAGATTACGATGATCAAAATCCTGCGTCTAATGTATTTGACTTAACCGCGTTGAAATGTTGTTTCATGTCTTCCAAGCCACACAGAATCCACATTAAACTCTTCCGCCTTTTTTTCCTCCTTTTGCGAAATATTCTCCCTACATTTGGTTTTTAGTTTTCGATATCGTAGATGCTCTCTGTGTATCTGTAGGATTGTCGAACTCTCTTACACATACGACGAAAAGAACCAAATTAAAGCTCATGTACCGAAATGTTAATGTCAGCTGCTGATTATTTATGTGGCGTGCATCTGCTAACAGGGATCCGCCGTTTAGCTGAGCAGATTGCCATCAATTCAGTACGCTATTGCGTGTTCGGATAGCTACATCTCGTGGCAGAAATAGTCATTAGGACATTTGCCATGGAGAAGATCACTCAGTCATTGTGGAAATGTCAATTCAATTCTCATTCACTTTAACGGATTAAACTAAGTCTGTAGATGAAGCAAAGGCAATCCTTGTTTGCGAAGATGCATCCATTTTTGCACTAAGTTTGTGGATACTCTGTTAAGGCTTTGCCTGATTTGTACGTTTCAATATCAGTAAGAGTATATACAACAAATGATTTTCGATTTCTGTTATACTTTTCAGACTGACATAGTGGATTCCAAAATTGTAATGTTTCGTCTAAAAGTGTTACAGTTGGTATTATGATACAATTTTCCAGTTAATAACAGTGCAATTACAGACTGGTCTAAGTGGGTCGTACACTAAGTCAATAGTATTTAGCTGTAATTGTCAATCTTGTCCCTCACTATTCTCTGAAAAGGGAAAGAAAGTAGTTATTACTCTGACATAGAATTAAAAGACACATTGACGTAAAATTGTCAAGGGTATCGTGAATAGTAATTTCGTTAACACGATAAATACAAAATCACCTTGTCTGAGATTGAAATCCTTTCATATCGCACTACTCCAAGGATTCATTATTTCTAAACACTATACTGTACATATTAAGCCTCACTACATCGTTGTCTCTGAGTTCATCAGGAAAGCTCACCTAGGAGAACATGAATTTCACGCTCCAGATAATCTATGAAAACCTTCTTTGGCGAAAAATCTGGGGCACAAATTCCACCTGTTGCCTTTATAGCACCGCTCACCATAACGCACCTTTAGAAATTGCAATGACATCCGCGTCTATGTCTACTGCGCATGTTCAAAACATCAGTTGCCTCAACGTGAGAATGTGTAGTTTGACAGTGAACAATGTTCTCGTCAACAGATTAGGAACATTTTATTGGAGAGATACTCTGTTGGGCGGAGCTTCTCTGTTTTGGATGATTTCAGCTGTTCGATGTTGGAATGTTTTGGTTCTTTGTTTGGACAGAAACTCTGAGAGGCGGCGCGTTCATGTTTTGAATGAGATCAGCTGTTCAATTGTGGAATGTGTCACTTATCAAAGAACAGTGTTCTCGTGAACAAAACGAAAAAAGATTTTGATTGGGGGAACATTTTATTGGGCGGAGCTGTTAGGTTATGGATGAGGTTTAGGAAAATCCACGAAATAAAATAAAATATATCTGAATTGGAAACAGTTAAAGTAATGTACTTACAGAAAGAAAGTGAATGTGACAGCGGTGTCACTGAACACAATGCCAGCGTTCCGTGAGAAGTGTTTCAGATTTCAAGCAATCTTTACTTCTGCCAGTATTTTTGAAACCTAATCTGATACTATGTGTACATCTTTTTAAAAAACCGGAATTAATAATTCGGTTTCGAATTGATCAATTATAATTAATCGGTTTCGATTAATCGATTAATCGGCTACGATTATATCAAAGTATTAGAACAACCGATCTGCTGTCAACCAATCTCATATTTTACGGCTTTAAAATCGTTGTTGAAAAAAAAACTTTTGTCCTCTTTTCTTCTCTTTTTTTTTAATTTTTTATACATTTAATGCATTTCCTTTTTTTTTCCTTTCTTTAATTAACAATTTCAGACTTGGGAGGAAATCGATTTCTCCAGCATTGTATTTGTTACAAAATTACTACGAATGTGGCTTTATCTGTCACGTAACATATATGTCACATATATCTATTAATAATCAGTCTATATATACTTTTGGTATTTTTACTTTTTACTTTATTTTACCACAAGGGTTTATTTTGGCGTCCAGGCAAGTGCAGATATCATTTTGACAATGCAGCAATCGACGGGACACAGTCATGATATATTTCCCAACTAGCAAACATTTAGTCTTCGCATATCTACCTTGTGTTGTAAAACAAAACAAACGGGCATTAATCCATCATGTCTTGTTTTGATTTGTCCTCAGCGGCATGAACCAGCGGCTATCGAACAAGCAGCAGACCCAACGCTGCCTGAGATATATTACCTTTCATCACCTCTGTCGTTGACCGCCTCTTGACACATCCGAGTCGGGTAATGAGTGTAACTCTTGGCATGCACACAAAATCAACCATGTTGCTATGCCGAGACGTTACATTCGTCTACCTACGATAGCAATTACGACATTACATTCAGTTCTTTCGAACTGCTGAGGCATGCTGCATACCTATCTATTTCCCTGGCTGGCGCCCTTAGAATAAACGCCACCGGTGTTGTTAATTAACACTCATTTGACGTTAATCATTTCGAGAAAATTGATTGCTTAGTCAGTTTGAGGCTGGCTGTGCTGGAGCATATCTTATCCATACGTCCAACGTAAATCTAACATAAATTTTCCTATCGTGACAGTTGCCATGTAATCTTCTATCAGCAGACAGTGAGCCGTTCTCATCACGTATGGTGAATTGCCTCATTGACAAGTTCTTGATTTTTACGACTCGCTAGTTCAAGGACTATTTCAGTTACAAGTAAGTGAAGTGATCATAATTAACAAAGCATATTGGATGTGACTGTCTCCCAACAACCTTCCAGTGTTTTATTCATAAATCAAGATGCTGCTGTTAGAAGAAAGACTCTCTGGTCCAGACAGGTTTCCAGTAGTCTCTATCATACCATTAAGAGATAACATATTGCCGCATAGAAGCAAAAAAAAAAAATACTGCACACTTCTTTGACATGAAGTGTACATGAGACCTTGAAATTTTACACCAGTTGAAAACCAGGTTTTAAGATGGCTTATTGCACATTATTTTAAATACCATAAGGACCTCATTAGAGAATCAATGGTACTTTGATTTATGCTCTGGAAGATTTAACTGAACATTTCATTAACAAATAACTATCTCAATTTTCAAAGAGAGAAATTGGGGAGAAACCGAATTCAAGATTTAAGCTACCCGAGTGAAGAATATTCACTCTAAAATCAGAAGAACTTTTTTCTATACGAGGTTTTCTCTCTAAATAGTTAGTCATCCGTCACGAATATTAACCTACTCTCTGAGACAATGTTTTTACTCTAAACAGTTTCACTGCAGTCACGTCAAACAGCACACCAATTTCTTGTTCATAGTTCATCATATTGCTGCTTAAGGGAAGACTCCTCGGGTAAAAAAAGACTTAAAGTTTCCTTTATTTGAAATAACAAAATGCGACGTAATAAAAATTCCCCAAACATATCTTTAGTTGTTTACTGACATTGAAAGTGTGAACTTTGACCCCAACGAAACATTTACATTGAGTTAATTGCAATTTACCTTAAAGTAATATATTATTACAATAAAGGTCACATCTTTTGAACTTGAACTTTCTTGAACTTTGGATTTGTTTTAAGAAAACCAAGTTTACAATGAAATACAAAGGATATCCATTGTGCCTAATGTTCGACGTCACAGATTTTCCAATGAATTGACGCAATGTACCATTTTGAGGTAACTATTTCTTTACAAGCCAAACCTTCCAAACATAACATGCTATTGAGATGAAGGCTTTCACCAATAAAGAGACAAACAGTCGCTTAATTTTATGAAACGTCAATCTGCTTTGAAAAGGAATTACTGAAGTATACTTTGCTACTGGCCTTTCCTCCAATTGAACGACCCGCTCTTTTCTATTAATAAGAAATTAAAATAACATTGTTTTGGTTGTTAGTGTTATTATGTTTTGTTTTTTATTTAATACTTTTTTACTTCATTTTTACTTTTACTTTTTATTATTTTATGTAAATGATGGTATCACCATTAGGATAGACATGTTTTCTTCCCATGAGATCATTGTTTAGTGATATATCGCTTCCATTGACGAGTAAGGCAAAAAATATCCTTTGTATTGAAACTGCAAAGCAAAATAAGACCCATTCCCAAGGAACGTCAATCAGCTCTTAAAGAGATTGTCCAAGAAACAGAAAGTTGATAAACTCAGTCACAGAGAGAAGAAGTATTGTGACCATATTTTTTTTTTTATCGAAGGGGTTATTTGCTCCTGAGTGCTATTACGATCACCATCCGATCAGTACAAGTTCATGCTTGAGTATTTTAGCCATTTAGTCTTTAAAGCAATATACTTGCTTTTTAAACTGCGTTTGATGAATCGCATACAGTAAATGTAAAATGAAACGTTAATAGACTGAAAACAGTAAAACCTGTTCGGAGCTGGACGTTGGAATTTTATGGGACTGGATAAAAAGTTCCAACGCTTTTCACTGGCAGACAATTAAACTTTCTTGAATGCTCTTACGCAATAACCGATCGAGTGCTTATATGTTATCACCACATAGAGTACTATTGTAATAACACACTGATAATACCCTAAGTCTTGCTTTTCTTTGTTAAGTGTAGACAAAGTTCTACAAACGGCATCGTGTTTTCGACTCACGAATTCCACGAGCTCTTCGTGAGTGTGAATAGATTTCAAGTATGAAGGAATGTAAGAACTTTCATTAATTCAAGAAACTATTTCCCATCAACAGTTGACGAGTAACGACAGGTACTGGCAACGTTCCTATGCTTTACTACAAGTTACTGATGTATAGGCCTACATATATGGAGGCAGAGGCAACTTGGGGAATCGGTGATCGTTGCTAATCGCCAAGGAAATCTAATTTGTACAAATGACTCACTGTCAGCATCTCTCTCACCTGTTTCATTTCATTAAAAATAGCCATGAACACACATCTGACGTCTCCATCATCATCGCCATTATTATCGTGGACAAATTTCCTCCAGGTATTGCTCTTTCTGGCATTCGTTGCCCTTTTCGCCTACTGCACATCAGAGATACAAGATTTGGACATTAGTCGCTACACGTCCAGCCGGTATGCCAATTTCAGGGGGCCAGAGAGAGGTTTTAACTCCTCACCAGGTATGTCTAGTGAAAAATGTAATTTTTATGACGGAGTTTTACGGTCAACTATGTCCATGTTAATTATCAGCCACAGTCCGTGTCGGTACACGGGGTTGTCAGAAGGGAATCATTTTTTGTTCTTGTTAATTAAAGGCAAGGGGTCGTATGATCATCTGTCATGAATCAAGCGCCTCAGAATTCGTTACGTCACCTCCGCATTTTAGTTTAAGGCATTATTCCCTGCCAATCCCCTAACTTGTAAGTTACAGGTGATTTGTACATTTTAATAACATTCGTGTAGTGAAATACACAGTGCAACCTCGCGAGTGTTCACACGATTCATGAGGCTTTGTCTTGAGTGCAGTAATAAAATCACACCTTGCCCATCACTTTGGTCTTGCTTGTTAGATATGATGAACGTCTCCATAAATCTTTCACGCCATAAATAGTCCAATTTACGGTGTACCACCATAATCTGAAAGTTGAATGGGTCTCAGATGTTTTCCTTTGTCAGGACTGACTGTCGTAAACAATCGCATATGAATCAGAAAGAGGGCTTCATTTTGACATTATTGTTTTAACTTTTGGAAGTAATACTAATAAGTAACGGGTCATGAAAATTATGAATCAGGCACTCACTGGTGGTCATGTGTACTGAGGTATTCAGAGGATTTAAAGGGATGGTCCAATCATAAATTTAGCTTTGATATTTTTAGCAGTAACTTAATATGACCATTCTGGTGAAACTTCCATTCAGTTCACCAGATAACATGTTTAAAGGTACCCCATTTGGTACCAACTGTGAACCTGAAGCATACAGAGTTAACATTCACCTCCTCACTTTGATGAACAGTCTTTTGTTTACTTCTTCATTGAAATTGTTGTTTTGACATTGAAATCAATGGCTGGTCAGCTTAACTGCTGCTTACATAAAGGTCTCCAAACTCTCACAGTCCTCATATATTCACATTTATGATGAAGGCGCTAGATATTAAAGAATTAAATCTGGTAATTTATGAATGTGAGGGGACGGTATCACTCCTGCTGGCTTCAAAATATGTTGTGGTGACAACTGCATCTGCTAATGGTTCGAGAACCACACATGGAAATTGAATCCACTTCAATCGTCGGATTTGTCTACTGTTAAACATATTAAATCTACCTTCGTAGTTGGACCAGGAGGATTAGACTCCGGTTTAACATAGATGATTTTAAGCCTTTTTTTTTACTTTTGATCTTCCCCCCTTTTTTTTTTTTTGTTTCATCTAACCAATTTCCAAGACACATGAACACCAAAAGTTCCTTCTGAATCATTCCTTATGTGTTTCTTTTTCCCTCTTGTTGAAAACTTTCTGTGTCTAAGACATCATTTTTAGGTAAGTGAGTGAATCTCTGACTCCACAAAAGTTGCTTTCTTTTTTTTTATTTGTAAAAAACTGTCAACACCTAGTGTGTTTTCCACTAAGAGTGGTACATTTATTGGTTTTCTAACAGTACTAAGGTACCAAGGGTATACTAAGGAAAGACAAATGTCCTACTAAAACAAATTTGCAGAGTGTGGATTGATTTGTTATTGTTAGAACAATGAAGATATTAAACTGTAATTGACTTGTTGAAATTTTCTCATACTATCTTTTTCTCTTAGAGTAAATGTTTCGTTAATTGCTCAGTTCCACCATTATGTGGTAATTACCATATAATTCCAAACTCCAGTTCCTTTTGTTTCACTATAGATTGAGCGTACTTCTCACGCATACAATGAACTTCTAAATGGTTACTAACCAATCTTAAAGTTTAACGGTAATATTTGGACAACACAAAGCATTGTGCTACCAGTACTTCAGGGGAAACAATTCGGAACGTTGACCAATGAACGCTAGACCGGCTGATATACCCTTCGAAGAAACTAATATACACATTCTTACACCCGTCATACATTCCGTCCATCATCTACCATATAGTAACCTTCCCAGGTACGGGATACCGCCATTACTTTCCCACCTGTCTTTAAGTATACACACTCAGAAATTCCTATCAAAAGCGTTGAACTCATGATAAAATTCAAAATCAAATCCCACTAGTTGTGTTTGCCTGTGAATAGATTCTCACCCGTTGTGTTTCTATTGCACTGTTATTATCTGAAAGTCTCTTCACTGAAAAGGAAATGAACTGATGTGGTAAGATATTGACGAGGAGAAGCCGAGATGCAAATTGGGTGAATTAGCAGTTCTTCAACGTCTCGCATCAGTTTATATTTGCAAAGAAAGATATTTCCCAAAAGGGGCTCACATCAAGTAATGCCTTTACGTTTGTCAGGAACGCCGGGAAAGACATGCTGTGAAGTATCTTGCAGACGAGGAATATTTTCCAATTATTCTCTTGTTTTTTATGGTTGCTATATTTTCTCTTGATTTTGCTCTCTACTATACCAGCAACAGGATATCGAAATGCCAGCTTTCCAGGGAGAATTTACGGAATACCAAGATACGGTCAGGTAAAGGATAAGAAATGTTGACGATCGCATCTAATGTAATGTGAGATTAACTTACAGAAAACAGTCTTTGATATGATAAACGTAAATATCGGGTAGTTTTGGGTTTCTTCAATAAAATGAAAATCGAATAGCAAAGTTAGGTTTCCATTAGGTCTATGTTAAAGAGAAAGATTTCTGCGAAGTGATAAATTTTAGTCAATTCCAATGTACTCAAAGACTGACAAGTAATATTTTTCTCATCGTTTGTCTCATGTTTTAAGAGCAGGAAAACGGCGTTGGGGGAAATCAGTAGTTATGGTTAATTTAAACTGATGTCGGTGCCTTCATTAGCTTTTCGCCTTATCAGTTTGTCCCTATAACATTGGATTGAATCAGCACCTTTCTGGAAATAATGACCTAAGTATATTGTAAGTAATGTAGACGTTGAGTGGTGTGTAAATGTTTGAAATGAGATGCAATTTACAAAGACAGAGTTGCATTACACCTCGTCACATTGTTTTGATATTTTCTGTATTGGTATAGTCGTCATTACCTCGTGATTGACAACAGTAATTTATCAATAGTTATTTCTAAGATTTTGTCATTGTTGTCATTTTCGATGACAATTCCTAACTTCATCCTAGGAAATAGATCAATCCTCAACTTAAGAATATGTAATTATTCAATTGTGATATTATTATGTCGAGACAATAGACACATACATCTTCCATCTATCCATTCATTCATTCATTCATTCATTCATTCATTGCAGTATGATTTATCAGCAGGATAAGACATGCATAACGTTTAAGGAAAAGCAACTTAAGACATGTGTATAACAGTGCAGGAAATCAAACAAAATAGAGAGATAAAACACAAAGTGGGTGCCATAAAAGTTGCTAGGAAGTTTTCGGCAGGAACTGAACAAACATTTAGTCCAAAATGAAGTTTCCAGTAGAAACAGCATCTGTGTACATAAAAGCACTTTTCACGTCATATTCCAAAGAATGGTTCGATTTAACATTAATTTGACCATAAAGACGGCGAATCTTTCCTCTTCACTTTACTACTATGCAAGTATACAAAAGACATAAATTGCTCTCCATATCAGGTCAATGAATTGGACGGAATCATTAATCTGCAACATGATTTCTTTTTAGGGATTTGTAGTCATATACAATGCCGTTGCTAAGTGTGGGAGCAGGTCCCTATTGTCCACTTTCAATCACTTGTGCTCCAGCCGCCATCTTCACATAGATGTAACACATGTGACATCGGTAAGCGAAAATAAGTTTCAGTTATTGTATTCTTTGCCTGTGAATTCATGTGCATGATGCACATAATAGCTAGACTTTGTAATGTTGCTAGGTGTGTTTTGCAAAATGTTCGCTTACTCTTTTTATTTACTTGTTTTAAACGTTTAAAGGAATATGTAAGGCGTTTGTTTTACGTAAAACAACCATACCTTTAAAACCAGTGTTTGTGAAGGTAAGATGACAGATTATTCAAAATAAGGAAGGACCGTAGTCTTCTTTTCAAGAAATAAGTTTCTCATAGATGTAAATTCAGTTGTTTATCGCTTAACAATAATTTGTTCATCCAAACTTTCCAAAATTCAAATGATGCATATTCCGCTACTCACCACATGCATAATATTTTGAGGAGATGAAGCTCTTGCAGATGTCTATTGGTGAGACTGAATGGTGTATTAATTATTGAAGCTGTTTTCTTCGTATGCCATATATTCTAAACGCCCTATTCCCTTTAAGGTACATAATGTTGCTTTAATCAGTTATGTTTCCACAGG
>VJOZ01040121.1:694-12225 GCA_009801055.1 Stichopus horrens | reverse complement strand
GACATGAAAACGACATTTTGGAATATTGCCTGTATTAATCATTAAAAGTGTTGACAATAGCCACAAAGTCTACCAAAAATGACAATTTTACAAGTCAGTTCCTGTCTTAAACCTGCATCATGAATACTTATTGCTAAGTATGCAAATATTGTCCATCCCATCCACCATTCTGGACTTCGCTGAGCACTTTTTAAATAAAGCAAGCTCTTTCCCGATGTATGTCACACAACCTTACAAGCCTTACTGTGCAGAAAACTGAATGAATGTTTTACTCTTTTATTTAACCGAACTAATGTTGCAGGTGGTCGAGTCGATGACCAGACTTCATTGGCTGACGTAGAGAGGTACGACCCCTTTAAGGATGAATGGGAGGAAGTAGCGCCATTGGCAGATCCTCGCCGATGTGTTGCAGTAACTACGCACAAAGGCATCCTGTACGCAATGGGTGGTTCAGGTAGGAACAGAGACAATGATGTAGTTTTAATCTTTGAATAAACTTATTTCTAAGAACATCGCTTACGGAGGGGAAGTTAAATTACATTGTTATCTCAAGTGCTTCAAAAGTTGTGTTCATGCTACAATTTTTATAACCATGAATCACCTGTCATCGTTCTCGTGTTACATATCCTGTATTGACACATGGTGATTCAATTTAGCTGGAGAGTGGAGACTTCCCCAAGCTTGGACAGTATTTTAACCTTCCTGTGTCTTAAATCCATACCAATGTGATGAACTTTAGGACGTACATGTAAAACATTTTTGTCTCAAAAATCCGTAGTATGTAGAACAATCATTGAAATTTTATAGATATAAACGTGTCCTTTCATTCACATGTGTGTTTTAGGCCCTACATAGATTTGAACCAGTCTACTTTTTCAGGTGCCAATCTCTTGCAATCAATATCACCAGTCCTAATATACATGTAAGCAGGGGAGCAAAGATGAATGCTTAACTTTATTTATTCAGAAAAGTAGATCTTTTAAAAGGCCATCCTAGTCCTGGTACAGTGTATTAACGTTACTTTCAGTACACATGCACCAGTTTTTCAATAAGTGCTACGCTCTCTTAATGATCGTGTCCATTGATCACATTGGTTTCACTGTCGCTCTCTCTTTGAATAGGTCAGGGTAAAATTTCTAGTCGAGTCGAATGTTTCTCAGCGGATGCCACGAAATGGAAATCACGGAAACCACTTAAGGTCCCCAGGATATTTGGACTTTTGTCGCCACTTGGTGATCATGTGTATCTAGCTGGCGGTGCAACCGTTGATAACACCGGTGCCTTGTGCTGTGTGCCCCACATCGAGAAATACCATCCTTCATCAGATACGTGGAGTGTCCTATCCACCATGATGACACCAAGAGCGGAGGCTTGTTGTACCGTTCTTGACAAGCGCATCATCTACGTTGGTGGGTATAACTGGGACTCAAAGTCATGGGTGCAAACAGTTGAGGTGTATGACACCACTAACGATAAGTGGGAAGAACTGGGAGAGTTCCCGAAGGCCTACACAGGAATGGCATGTTGCACATTAACTCTCAATAAACTCCCCTGACATGGTGACACGCGGGTCATGACTGTATGACGCCATCACAGTAAAAAGCAGGACAAATATGAGGCGCAAACTGGTGTGGGACTCATACAGCTACAGATCAACAGCAATGTGAAATCATGGAGATTGATGCTGCATGGTATAAATAAAGTTAGTTGGTATACTATGAATATTTCTTTCTTCTTTTTTACAAAATTGTCAGTTCAGTACTTGTTGCTTAATGATGATGGTTTCCAAAACTTCATGGGATAGATTCCAACAATGCTACTTTTTCATCAAAATATGAATAAAATTAATCTTTGTTCTTGAATGACAGCAGAGGCAAATGGTTGTCCTCTCTGTAAATGGTTGCCAGTTTTTCGTGAATAGAGTCACCAAACTGACAGTCACTGCCCCATTGCAAACTTAAGAATCTATATTATATCTCTAACTCACAAATGTGTTACTAATGTGACACTAAAAGTTCCAAAAACTTGTCAGTGCTCGTTTTTTTACGTAATGTAATCTTTAATGCAAACACAACATATTAAAGTATATGAACAAGTACAATTTCAAGGATGTCTTTTAAAGATCAAAAAATGAAAGAAGGATGAATATGGACATAAAGTAGATTAATACATCTTTTAGAGCTGTGCTAATTATGAACTTCAACAAAGAAAACTAACGGTGAAGAGAATAGTTTCCAAACAACATCAAAATGGTAATTCTAGACTAACTTTGCTAAAGTTACAAAACACTTCAGGTTACATAGACGATGTGAGTGGCAATCGGAAAATACAAGAGAGTCCTCACGCAACTAACATTTATACAGAAATCTCATTGACAGAGCCGGGCAAGGTGTTTGATAGTTTACAAAAATAGAGAGCACTGCTGATATTACTTCAAATAAAAGAAAATACAGAACAATTCTACAAATGTCCACCAACCAGTGTACCTCTAGAAAGAACAAGTTTATAATTCAGATAAGGGAGGTGGGTCGAAGTTGAGGATTTGGGAGTAGCGCTATGTATATGTCAGGTCATCATTGTATAATGTACCAATTTCATAGTTGTTTCTATGCTACCAGAGTATTAAAAGAAAGACAGAGGGGGTAGTAGTAGAGAGGAGGAAAGGAACAGGTCTGGGAAACAAACATGTGTCATGTCACCTCAGTTTCTTCATGGATCATTGGCGTTTGGTCATACAGTAATAATACATTTTATGCCCATTTATTTCAGGGAAGCGCCACTTTTTATCTGGTTAAAAACGTTTTATGTGTGGATACACAGTGACCATGATTACATTTAACACCAAGTCAGCTGCAAGATTGAAATCATTCTGGGTATACACTAATACTGCAATTCAAAATCTAAACATTTGGCAAAAAGTACTTTTCACTGGTTCCCCTTGAGGGGCAGTAACGATGGCTGCGTAGATCTAGTTTTAATATCAAGTTCATAGCAGAGTACTGAAACTATGAAAATACTGGCATAAACAAATATTTTGTCTCTTTGTCTATTGTCTTTTTTTCAATGTATTACCCCTGACTTTCCCCAACACATCAAGGAAATTTTCAAGATCAACAACAGGTGAATAAGCAAGGGCACGAAGAACATATTTGTTTACAATACCTGCAGTATCTTGCCATGTGTTGAAAATACTTTGAAATGGAATTTTTAAGTTTAGAGCTCATAGAGAATTTGACTTATATAAGAACTTTATGATACCTGTATATTGCGGCCTATTTTGCCATGTTCATCGAGAAGTATGGTTTGATCACGCCTCCCAGAAGTTTGGACATTTTCTTAAGCTAGGGAGGGGCATAAACTGGGGGCAAGGGACTTGCATTAGCATAAAACTTTGATTATGAGGCAACAGCCCAAAGATAACTAACAAAGTTTCTACAAGTATTGGTTAACTGTGTTAAAAACATGGGCAATCATGGGATGGGAGACTGCACGTGCCTCTAAATAATGCTGACACTAAAATATTGTAAAAGTTAAAAGGAAGACAAGCTGTCTCAAAATGTCCCAATCCTATTTCAAGCAATGAAACATTCGTCATGGAACTTATCATTCAAAAAAGTTACCATGCTTTCTCAAACAGTGCATGAGATCAGTTTCACAGAATGACACGGTGTGTAATTTGTATCTGAACAATCCAGATCAAAGTGATAAAACATATACTATAACATGTTTGGCTTTTGCTTTGTCACTATCAAAGAAAAGTTTTAAAAGTATAAAATCATCTTTTTCTGTTTCCATATAGTCCTCCAAGTCTAGTTATGAAGCTTCCTATCAGATTAACTCTATAACCTGGTGTATCACACATCTACTTTCGAAAGGGTTACTGATAAAATGTCCAAACTAGAAACTCATAACCACAAGAATGCTAACCATCATCAAACCTGACCAATGTTCATATAATTTCAACATTCCCACATTGACACCAGTTGAACTATGAGTTGTATTATGAGAATGTGGTGGGCCAGTTATGCCATCTGCGGGGGCTTCTGTTGTTGATACTTGACCATCTGTGACATTTCCAGATGACCCTGCGGTAGACGTGCCTGCTCCCACTAAGGTACCAACGGTTGCATTCACTGTATTTGCGCCTGCTTCACTTGCGGTGGCATTAGAGATGATGGCAGTACTTGCTCCCACTGAAACACTGCCATTCTTAGCTGCAGTTTCACCAAGCCCTGTAGTAGCGGTAACTCCACCTGATGGATACCGAATGTAATAATTACAGTTTCTTACACAAAATCTTTAACATTTCAAAATCTAAGCTAATTAATTGCCACCTTTGATGTCTATTAACATTCAAATGGTACAAACAGCAGCCACTGAGGAACAATGCCTCTGTGATAATTGTGCACCCCTCTCATGTTCTTCAGTGGTTGCAATTCAGGAGGAGATCTAGGGAAACCTAATCCTGATAGCATGTTAACTCTTATACCTATTAGTCCATCTAATAATGGTATCTTTTATAGATTGTTCATGGTATCAACAAAGTGAATGAAAATAGCCACTTCCCAAATAATACAAAAACAATTCAAGTCCAGTGGAAAGTGACATTCTAATTCTGGTGATATCAAGTTCAACAATAAAGGAAAGTTGCTTGATTCTTTTAATCGTGCAGGGTATTTAACAATAGGCTTCTTGTCCTTAATAACTAAGGTACAGTACCCCCACATACCAGACTACGAATCTGCACAAGTTTCCCTTTGAGATATCATGTTTACAAGGTTTTCACTATTTGATCCCTATGTAGTCCCCAAATGACCTTTGACCTCCTTTAGAAACGATTAGTTTCTTGTCCTTAATAAGGTACACAACTACACGCACATACCAAATATGAGACCTGTGCAAATTTTTCTCCTTGAGATATGTTTTTACAAAGCTTCCATTATTTGTCTCTAAAGACCTTAAATGACCTTTGACCCCACCAAAAAGCAAAGTCTACTTGAACTGAGTATTGTACACCCATTAGCTAAATATGAAATCTTTACAAGCTCTCCTTCTTGAGATTTTGTGTAGGTATCACAAACATACAATATACTCGCATGATTACAAAGATTATGATTTCATTGAAACCATATTATAGAGCACAAAAACCCTGAACCCACAGGAGCACATTCACAGAAGGTGAGTTTTATATTTACAGATAGAAAAAATTTCAGATAGATGGGTATGGTTAACTGCTCCAACTTCCGCTGTTTTCATGTTACATTTAATCACCTGATGAGGAAGATGTGAACCTTTGAACATGTTTGTGTCATTTAAACATGCATTTAAAGAACCTTTTCTATTTAATTTGCTTTTTTGTATGATTCTTCAAGTGTAAAACTCTTCCAAAACTCTATTACCATACATGAGCAAGAAGAGGAATATACCTATAAATGAATTCTGTGATTTTGCGAGATTATCTAATGACTGTGCAAAAATCCAACAGGATATTCAATGCTTTGAAGACTGCGATTTTCTTGGAATTTTTCCAAAGTTCCTATGCATTAAAACTCCAAATCTAAAAGTATACAAATGAGGAAGTCAGCTGAACAATTCAATCAGTCTACAGTATTATGGCCAAAATCATCATTGCTAAAGAATAGCAGACAAAAAAAAAATCCTTTCAGAGACTATAACAACAATTTGAACACAAGCTATCTCTTCTGGAATATCACACATTCATCAATAAGCTGAATGCTTACTTCAGGAAGTCATTAAAAGTGTCATTAAGAAACAACAATTTAAAGTGTTAGCACTAAGGAAATCTCAAAGACACCGCCCCAGACTGCCTGATCGACCTGAGTCACAGAATCCTCACAGTAAAGGAGGAAGAGTGTATCTTGTATAGACTGAAGCACCACATAATGCCACGATCTGTGAATGATATTGACGTCAAAACTGAGGTGGAGAAACAATTATACAGGGTCAAGAAGGATACAGAAGAAACACTCCCATTACTGCTTTCATGGAGGCTGTAAAACACACAACTTTTTTTTGATAAATATTGTATACTGTTATTGCTAACTTCTCAGACTTTTGCTGTTTATATTATATTTCACCCCCTGATGAGCAAGATGTAGATGTTTGAAAACGTTTGTGTCATTAAACATGCATTTCAAAATTCTTTTTGGTTATATTTGCTCTTTTGTATGGTATTACAAGTGTAAAACATTTCCAAAACTCTAAAAGAGAAAAAAATGCCTAAAAAGTGTATTTATTTGTCAAAAATAAATAACACAGCTACAGTAATTCATTAGAGCAAGAGAAAAACTGTTTTTCTTTCTAGTTCTTTACACAAACATTTATTGAAAGTGTACAAGGAGAACAAGATAATTGCACAAAATATTTTTAAAGGTTTGCACCCTTACATAACAAAGGTGTGCATAACATCCACGACTGCATGAAACTGAAATTGACTTTGAAAAGATGTGTATGTGCAATGACAAAAGTGGACAAATCTGTTTATCTGTTATTACAAAAGTTTTGTTTTTTCCTTTTTGGTTAAGATTTACAAATACTGTAGATCCTTCAACTCCTGTTTTATGTTACGTTGTATATTTTCACTACCATCCAGGGATGTGTTACAACAAGTACATTAACACAGTGTGCTCAGGTAACTGAAATTGCACAGTAGAGAGTCATTTCAATTTTCTTTAAGAAAAAATTGAATTAAATAGAAAAGAATGGATTCAAATAAAAAAAACAAGATTGTTTAAAAAAAAAATTATAATTTTTGTCACCCAGGTACAGTTTGACTTCTACTGACCCCACATGACCATTGATCTACACCAACAACTAGTACTGGCTTCCTGTATTCAGTGTGGCACATCAACAAAAACTACCAAATCTTGATATTAGTCAAAGTATCTCTTCCAGAAATATTGTTTTCAAGGTTTGTCTAGTTTGATGGACCTCAAATGACTTGTGAGTTTTGACATCAAAAAAAAAAAAANNCACCCTCATATCAAATATGAGATCGATTTGGGCGCTTTTCTGGTACAGACGTGTTTAGTTTTATACAAGTTTTTGTACTTTCACCTCGTCTGATCTTTAATGACATTTGAGCTCCAGCACCAGCAATAAGCTTTTAGACTAATTGCAGTGACCTGTATACTAAGTTCACTTTATGCTTCTGTTATTTGCCCCTGTAGATCTCAAACACTTATTGACCTACATCAAAACAATGGGCTTTTTGTACGTAATGTGTTGTACTCTCACATTCACCTACTATGAATTCAGGTCAAACTTTCCTTCTTGACTGGACATGGAGTTTACAAGCAGGTGTCAAAAATGGACATATATCCGCATGCACTGCACATCAACAATTCTGAGTAGGTTGTGATAATCATCAAAATCAAACGTAGTCAGACAGTGTAGTCTACTGAGTAAATTAAAATTTTTCAACATCACGTAACTCTTTGATTTAATATACATTCATGAAAACAATATCAGCTCTTTCTTTGCTTTCCTTCCTGTATATTCTCAATCCTATCACAGTTGCAATGTCATGCAGACAGGGCCAGTTCACTTTCTCTAGAAAACAAAGTGTTACTACATAGCCCATCATCAAGGATACTTTGATGAAGCAAACCCTATAATAGCGGCACTCAGAGCCTGCAGAGAACACAAGTCCCTAAAGTCCGAAACAAGTGAATGCACATTTGTCAACAAGTATTTGACATTTAAGCTGGTTAAGTTAAAAATATTTGTCAAGCATGTTTGAGATATAACAAAACCCAGTGATGAAATATAATGTGAGCATACAACAAACTTAGACTGGTAATCAAATGTGATTTTTTTTCAAAGGAGTTTCTTGCACAAGGAAAATCGTTTATTCTGTCTAGAAACACTCAGGATGATGTCAAGTATGGAATACATGAAAAACTCATCTTCCTGAGATGACCACACTTACCAGTAGTGCCACTTGTAGTGCTATTAGTAGTACTATTGGTAGTACGACTATTAGTAGTATTATTGGTAGTATCACTAGTGGTAACACCATCACTAGTTCTACCATTAACACTAGTGCTGCCCGTTGGTTGTGCAGTTCCAGCGGCTGTTGACTGAGTAAAGCAAACTTGGATACACAGTAAATTCACCACACAAATCAAAGCAAGATGCATCTTCAAACTGCACTCCATCATAACTAGTTGGAACTTGGAAATTCTCTAAGAAGTCTAGTTGAGTTGATTGACATACAAGGGAGGAAAAGAGAGAACAATTAAATTTACAAATCAGAATAAAGTTAGCACACTGTATGACAAAGCTAAAAGATGGGTATTGTCACATGTTCACATGGGTGAGAGGGTCATGTATTAATGACACTAATACTGTCAACAAGTTAATCTACTGCATTCATCAATTGCTTCATGCTTCTGTTGACCATGTCTATCACTTCAGTGATACAGGGGTCTGTCAAAGTACAGTTTTGGTCTGTCACAGAACTTCCGTAGGGGTACATGCATGTCGAATGCAGTGACGGTTGTTCCTAAGATTTCAACGAAAATACCCCATAGCATCGCAGGCGGTGTGAGGTATATCTTGTTTCAGACCCAGTTCACTGATCCGTGCCTCGAGGATATATTCTGCTCACTTCTGAGTGAGAAACCAAATAGCCGGAGTATTGTTTACTGTAGAAGTTATGCCACACAGCTTACATAACTTTCTTCATTTAGCTACGTTGCCATGGCTATAGATGACAGATATTCAACAAAGTATATCTGATTTTTAGAGCACTGTGCTTTGTTTCCTGTCTGGGGCAATAAGGTGTAATTGGGCAGATAGAGAGCCTGTCTGAAGTNNAATATAACAGAACTACCAGTGGCTCTATAAATATGTGTTCAATGCACAGTTACCAGATTCTTATGTATGTCATATGTTCATCGTTGTCACGAAATGGTCAGTCAAACTTACAGTTCAAGTACGTCAATGTCTTGCACAGATGGGTCCATATAGCAAGAGCTGGGGTTGTGTTGGTTGACATGAATATTTGACACACATATATACTGTAGTGGACCATGACAGATTTCCCCAATGAGTCAACAGGTGCACCCGGCCCCACATGAGGTAAGTGCATTACCCACTCTTCTGCTTAGACGTATGTAGATGCTTTCAAGTGGTTTAGTATTTCCCAGTTTTATACACAGAGGTCTAAGCTGCCTGCAGTTACCCTAATGAGCACATGGTTCATTAAGGCCTGGTGCAAACAAAGATTTCCTGTGAACTGCAGAATACCTGTGTCAGAGTGGTTTAACACAGCTGGTGTACAGCAGTCAATGTACTGTAGCGCTTGCACACATGTATCTCCTGTAGAGTTAACCGTAAAAAAGTTCTATGCCAGGTTGAAATTAAAAGTGTTGGAACAAATAATTACAACAAAATTTAAGATGAAAGACATTCACCATTCAACATTGGGTGATGGTTTTTCCTGGTTCTAAGTAGCCGGAAAACTGATGTAAGTTTCACATGTGTTACTGACTACATTAACTTGTGAACTTAACACTTAGTTTGTTAGTCCAGTGTTAGTCAGTCTAGTAATCTGTAGACTGCTTCTATCCTACCATCAGTTAACCCATGGGCATTAGTCGTGTCAACGCTTACAAAGTCGTCAGTGATGAACTGGAAACATCAAATGACAAATTATTGAAATATCTTTTGAATAAAATATGAAAAAAAAAATCATGTTGTTGTCTTTTTTTCCCCTTTGTGAAAAGGTGGAAATACATTCTTATTATTGAGAAAGTTTCTCACAAACATGAAAGGAATTAGTCATTAGCTATTAGCTACTTTGAAAAAACGGCAGAGTTTATCCAAGGAGGTGCCATTAGAAGGAGATACGATGCTTTGATGTCATGGGTACAGCTACCAAGTTTACCAAGCCTATCTTTTGTATCATACTCAAGATTCCTGTAGGACTTACAGATGATCAGAAAGAAAACACAATACATGGTATCTGTTGTCTGCTACACTTACGGCTTGATTTATGAGATTTTTGTACTGCAATAGCAATGCCAGTTGTCAAGAGGAAATATTTTTTTGGCCTAGGTGTCCCTAGGTGCCGCATATGACAGTACAACATCTAGGTTGTATGTCAGAACAAAGCAAGTAATCTACTATGTCTGTCTACTTCAGGAAACTTCACATCTATATTAAACTTCTGGCTCTTCAGTTAATTTGCATGCAATAACTTGTTAACGACAGGTTAAGATGTAATCATTTATGTCAATTAAACAGTTGTTTCAAGTTTTTTGCCACNNTTGCTAGGTATGTGATATTGAACTGGAATTGCAAAAAAAGGAATGACATATCTTTGAGCCAATTAAACAACATATCTTCACTGGACTTTCGTGGGTCTTAAAGTATTAGCAGAAATTAAAATTTTCATCAAATCTGATGACACCTCACTAATTTGTCCATGGGTAAATAAATGATCAACCACAAGGTATATGAACTCAGAGGCTGTGCATAATGCTCAATTGTTGAGACTCATTCAAGTGTGTCCAGCACTATTGAGATGCGCTCCTCTTATCTGATCACTGTGAATGCTCAGCCAGGAATGACCATGGTTAAAAAGAGATGAAAAACTAATCAAGTGTACTGGAGCAAATCTTTCTTCCCTGAACTGTTACTGGCAGTTTAAGTGTAGACCAGCTAATGGGAACTCATTCAAATGAACTTTCCTTTGAGTATTTAATTAAAACCTCCAACACAAAATTTTAATACCTGACACTTCAGACATAAGAAACTTCTTTGCCCAACAAACCATTTATCAGAAGTAAATCACATGCAATCTGTTCTTATAACCACTGATTGTCAGTATAGGCTAAACAGTAGTCAGTGCTTATTATTACATGTATTAAATATCATTTCAATTAGCAGTTAGGCTTGCTGTTCTCGGAATTGGAATGCTATATTAGCTCAGTAACAACAAAGAAGGCTTGATTTTGTTTCAGAATCCCACTATTTGGGGCTAAAAATTGCAAAATTTTTGCAAAATGCGAACTTTCAGCCCCCTTGACCTAAACCATGGACTTGATGCTACTTGGAACCCCACTGGGGGACAAGCCCCGTACTCTTGTGATGAGTTGGCAGTATCGCTGGCGCCAGTGCTGCTAATGGGGCGAGACCAATCAATACCATCTATTCCCATATTTTCCACTTAGGCCTAGGGGCCTAGACTACCTTGAGTTTCTAATTAAGTTTTTAAGACTAGTCAAAAATATGGCCACCAATAGAAAGTAGGCTAGCCTACATAACATAACAAGTTTAACGGCAAAGGAGGGCAAAAGCCCCATAAGATTCCCTGTGATCCAGACCCCCCAAAAAAGCCCCAACCAAACTAATTTCCCACATAATCAGATTCTGCCACAGTCACAATAAAACTTATCACTGTTACCTTTGAAGCTATTTACTGAAGTGGAATTTACAACCCAATCAAACAGACTATTCCACTCATTGACAACTCTATAAAAGAAGCTAAACTTTCTCACATC
>VJOZ01040108.1:0-17151 GCA_009801055.1 Stichopus horrens | reverse complement strand
AAAGAATAATGGACAATCGCACAAGGAGTCGACCCACTTGGAACAAAACATCCACTTTTTCGGCAAGGTAAATCCAACATATACCAGACCATTTGGCTCATCAAATCATTCTCCTACAACTGCTTTCTTACTAGATTTTTAAAACTTTCAGTAAAGCGTTGCACACCCGCCGGTATCAGATACAAAATTCCAAATTCAACCTAGGACTACGACTTAACCAGATTCTTGTCTTCCTTTCTCCCCAACCGCGAAATCCAAATTCAGTACAAACACTATCTGAGCGATACCCTTAACGCAGGCTTCCCTTTACGTAACCTGAATATTCTCCGGGCTACAAATTGCCAATTCAGTCAGTATACCGATTATAATGACATATGACGCACCAACAAAAAAACACCACACCGAAACTAACATAAAAAACAATTTCTTACCTTGAAAACTGACGCTTCATGAAACCGACGTCTCGAAAATAATATTTCTTAATATAGTCTTTCTTATACTCTTTCTTTATGTACTCTTTCTTTTCTAAAGGCAAAACACCTTGCATTTGCCTCCAAAACTAATCCCTGTAGTGCTCTTAGTAGAGCCTCTCCCAGTGCGGCTTCCTTGTGTCACTTCCGAAAACAAACTTTTAACTTACAACAAGCTTTAAACGTCAATGCACTAAAACTACCATTCCGCTGCTCGATGGGCACAACTGCAATATCTCCATTGCCTCTCTTATAACTCCGATGTTCTGTCCGATATTCTCGTCAAGATTGACAACACAAAAATGAAAAAAAATACCTCTCCTCTTTCACTATGGGAGAATTTCTCTTACCACTATAGCTGACGCTAATTAGCAAAGTATGAATTCTGAGTATTCGTACTAGCTGTAAACCACATCGACTGGCCACTAAAATGCCTGGTTACGTTGGTAGCTCTCATACCCTTAATTTTGGCAACGTAATAAACGATTTTTACATTTTTTAAGTGACTTAACATGAAACTTTACAGGGATAACAACAATTCGGTTGTAGTTCTGAACGCCAGCTGGGTAAAATGCCAACCCGCTACAACGCATTCCTCCAAACGTCGTAATTATGCAGAAACTCTTCTCCTCCTATAATCCGCAGTACTTTCTAGTGTTACTTCCATTTTCTTACAGGTGGATTGTTACAGTTTTTTTAAGAATGCAGTGTGATTGTAGACAATCTTCATTGGAAGAGATAATTCAAAGGATAGTTTTGCATCAAAAAGAAAAGAAGGTCAAACGTAGCTCATCCTCACTCCCTTGCAGGACCATTCATGAGGTTAATCAGGGGTGACTCTCTATCATTATACATATGTATCCGGCAGCTATATGTAGTCCCCTGTTCTTAAAAGTCCATCTGATATGCATCTAGAAAAGAGTTTGCTTTATTCAAAATTTGCAGAGTGAAACTCAGAACAAAATCAGTTAGAATTTTGCTGGCATCTGCTACCAGTGACTAAAGTTGGAAATGTATGATGATAACGTGGGGTAGTGCTCAGGCATCTGTATTTTTAGTGAACATTTTCATATTTTGCGAGTGATATCAATATTATGTAAAGACGGAAACACATGCCACCAAAACAAAACAAAACACACATAAATAAAAAATAAAATTGAAATAAGGGATAACATTAGACATATGATGTGAGTCCTCTCATGACGTCATATATTTGCATACTTAGCCAATGCTCATTTACGATGCCGTTTCTTATAGGACAGGAATTCTGTGTCTGTAAAATCGTCCAATGTTCTATAAGATTTTATGATATTTTTAAGGTTGTTAATGATGAACACAGACAAAACGTGGTAAAATGTATTTTCATATCTCACAACAGTTGTATCTTTTCATATCTCACAACAGTTGTTATTCTTTTTTTTTTTAATGAGAACGGAGCAATTAGCCTTAGTAACTAGCCTACATAGATTCTTCATTACAACCATCTAGCAGTGTGCAGAAGCCCTGAAAAAAGGAATATGAATTAAGTATGACTAGGAGAAATTTTAGATTCCTTAAACAAGTTGTTGTTAGGCTTTATAGGTATTTCGGTAGGCCTCATTTAGAGTACGTTGTTCAAGCCTGGAACCCATATTTACTAAAAATAAAGATGAACCTGAGAAACGCCACCACAGGGCCGCAGCTACTTGATTGATAAGTGCCTTAAAGGGTACATGTTTCTTATAACAGTAGGTTTTGCCTTAAATCTCACTACACTTGAGCCGAGATTACGAGGACGGAGAATCCAACTTTACAAGGTTGTTCGTGGTTTTGATAATTTATCGTTTTCTGGCTTTTTCAAGTTTGCAAATGGTAAAGTTACAAGAGGTTATAATCATTAACTCCAGAAGGGTCGAAGTAGGACAGTCAATATTTGTCCTTTTATTTCTCAGAGGGTAGTAAATAGGTGGAATGGGTTTCAGAGTGAGTGGTGATGGGTTTAAGAATACAGTGGACAAGTACTTTAAGCTTTGTGACTGGCTTGCGTTTGGTGACTTTTTTTTTATCTTTTTGGATTTTTCAAGGTCTTTGCAGTGGGGCACTTAATTGTCCCACCTGATCTTAGTTTCTACTAAAATACAGTACAGCGACTATTTTATCTGAAAATTTCTTGTAGCCTAAGCTAAGCGCAAACTGTTGGTCACAATATTCTTGGCAGCGTCATCACTGCTTGCCCTATTCTTCATTCCTTTGCCCATACATTCATCCCCCCTCACACCCCCTTCATGTTAAAGACTGGTTAGGCCACTGCATAGAAGCATTTTTCAAGAGTAAAATTGTCCCTGATCTGATCAATTGAAGTTGTCTCCCCCCCCAACGGATTTTTTCTTTTCTGTTGGCGTCCATGGGCCCTAAATACTACGATACTGCAGTTCTACGACTAAAAATTGTCAGCAAATTTAATGTCACTTATAGCTGCTGTACAAAACAACTTTGTACCTATATCGGTACTGTGGAGAATATCAAGACCATAAAACATCTTAGAAAGATAATGGGGCTTTCAGCCGGTGTTAAGACTACTTTCAAAATAGCCTATAAGAAGTCCAAAACTGACAGTGAAAATGTCGATCCAAGCAAATTTGTTCATCGTTACTATACCGTATCTTTTACAAATGATTGAGATTGAAGTCATTGAGAATATTTTAAAAGAATACTACGCGATGCAACTTTGTTTGAAAGAATTTAGTTACCAATATTAGATCGTGAGCGAATGTCTCCGTCATGCGAACCATATACTTTGGCTGTGTCGCATAGCCACGTGCTGGAGGGCACAGGGAGCTGCTAGGTACCAGATGAGCATCCATATCAATGTGTGAGTAGACATTCAGTATGCGGTTAACGTCAATGGGAAACATTACACAATCTAAATGATTATGGTTGTTAGACCAGAAGAAGAGGCAGGGGGATTCCCCCACCTATGCAGCTGGGTCAGGAAAATGGCCGATTGGATTGATTCACCAATATTGGAGGTAAATGATCTAATTTTCCAAACTTAAATTTGTGGATGTGGAGTAGCCTACATTCCACTCACTCTAGAACCGGTCACAGATTGCACCATTCTGCATCTCAGTGTGGTATCCCCTTCCCCTAGCGAACCTCCCAAATGTCAAACAGGGGAATAGATTGGACACCCCCAAACAATAAGGCCCCCTTACTCATTGAACGCTATACTCATTGCCACTGCATGGGACAGTTAGTGGCTAATATGGCAAACTTCAAGTCAGTAACGATATAGGCTACATAGTTATCATCTTTTTCACAGCATGTTTTTCCTTCATCTTTATCCTAAATCAGAACCAAATTTGCTTGAATTTTTCTTTAAAATCGCTTTGTGAATAAAGTCTTAACAGTAATGACCTATTTTAACTGCTTTTTCATAACTTCACTGGAAGGAGCTGGGGGTGAACAGTTATCATCAGCAATTCTTTTGGGTGAACTATAAGTACACATTCAAGTTACATGGGTAAGGACATCACACAACATGCTAAGTTATACAAATTGGGTTACAAAGGGCATATATCGAAAATAGTTGCTAACTTTCTTGAAATGGTGGCATGTCTCATAAAAGCAATTCACTCTATGTTAACTTTTTATTTCATCATTTTCTCACGCAATATGTTGATAGGAATGTTAGCTAGATCTCCAGCAATTGTGGTGGCACAAGGCCTAACCAGAACTCAGTAGCTAATTTCATTGCTTTAGTTTTCATTACAAAAGGGGTTTTTCACCTCTTCTCTCACGAGAGTTGCATCTTAAACCTTTCTCTTGTGCTTATTTTGTTCTTGTTCTGTACTAATGAGTCAGAAAAAAAACACAACATGGTTTCCATTTTTCATAGGGAAGCATGAAATTCATTTTTATTTCTCTTTTTTTTTTCCTCGTTTCCAACGATATAAAAAAAATAAAGATCTGACTGAAAAAGCTTAATTTGTTTTACCATACAAAAAGTCTCTTGGACTTGATCAAAACATTTACAGATGAGAAAAAAAACAACTAAGGGGGAAATGCAAACACTTCTTCAGAATGATCTACCCACAAGATGATTGTGATGATGGAATGATATTTCTTCTTCTTTTTTTTTCGAAATCTAATCTACAATGAGAGCCTGGAAGGAATAATATACCTGCAACGGTGTGAATTCCTTGGGCTCTTCTTAGCACCAAGTAGCAGAGCAGTTCAAGAGGATATCAGAGATTTTTAAAATCTTTTACCGTCAGGCCCCTCAAGGAACTAATAAAAATAAAACATTACTGTAACACAAAAAAAAAATCCCACAACGGAATACTCTCTACATGTTTTTTTTTTCTTTTTTCAATAAAAAAGGTATGGATGTTCATACAAGAGCATGAGAAAAGTATAAGAGGGAAGACTTATAAACCCCAATGAGTGATCTCTCAAGCAAAAGACATGTGATACAGAACTGCAAAGAAGGTGGTTTGACAAAAAGGCTTGGCTTCCCTATGATAAGGCACACCCTGAACTGTAACTTATCCCTGGATAGCATCTCATCCTGCAAGAGAGGTATCACTCATGTAAAAAAAAAAAAAAAAACATGGAGTGAAAAAAAAAAATTATAGTTCCATTTATGAGAAGCAGACAGGTCCTAGTTCTAGGCCAAACTCTTGATTTTCCATGCCAATATCAGCAGGGGCAATGTCGACTATAGGAAGCCTCTTCTTGATGGTTTGTGTGTGGAATTCTATCACAGCCCTAGACCATTCGCCTGTGTGGTACTGTTGAGAGAAAAAAAGAAAGTGTTAAAAAAAAAAAAAGGAAGAAGACAAATGCTACTTTAACTCTGATCCATGGTTTAAATCTGGCAAAGATTTTGACATTCAGTTTGAACCACACACACCTAGGGAATACTAAGAAAAATCTCTTGAATGGTATTCATTTGTCTCATCATACCAAAATTCTGCCCTCACAAAAGAGACATTTCTCTGTCTAGCACACTCTCACTCATTTACGTGATAGGTTGTAACGTAAAGCTTAGGGGACCCACTTTTGGCCCCACACTTTAAATTACCATCAGAAGCCGTGCTAATTTTGGTTTTGTCCGCTACTGCTTAAACAAAATGAATTTCATAAAAGGAATTCATGAAATAACAAAACCAACGATGTTCAAAATGGCCACGTGCGGCAGATCTGGGTGTCCTTGATGTTAGTGCACAATACTCTCACGATACTCTTCACAAATGAGATAAATATTTCTAGAGGAGTTGAAAAGCCATGGCATGAAATTTTATAAAAAGAGTGACGATTACCGTCAGTGCAAGAAAGATCTGTTAATATGTGGAGTTAATAAGAACACAAGCTGGTTCCTTCAATACAAAATACAGCTGGAACCAGAATTAACTTTTTCCAAGGTTTTTTTCCCCCCCTTCTATCCCACATGACCTTGGAACTTACTAGCTTCCCCAGTCACCTTTCACTTCAATTTATTCACAGAAAATGCTGAAAGGGTTTCAACTGTAACTTTGGGAACACCATATGCTATAGGTTGAATATTTAAGCAACATGTCTGACTGAAGAAGTTTTTTGCAAATCTGGCGAATTGGTAATTACTCGTTTCTGATTGCTAAATGTGTAAAAATAGTGAGAAAATGACTTCTTCTGGTAAAGTGCGATCTAACTAGAAGGAAAATTGAGCAAAGTCTGGAAGGTTTCTATGGAGCATATCACAGAATTCAAACTTCCGCTTAAAAAGGTTACGAATCAGGCAAGATGGTTTCAATGTGTGCATCTTCTAAATATTCTTCTTGCTAACTTTATATGATGATTTTTTTTATAGGATGTACAAATATTCCCCACCCAATTTACCTTCAGCCATTTTGCTCTGTCCAACGACCCTTCTAAACCCCAAACACCTATCTGTGAAACAAACCACAATGCCTACCCCCCAAGACATGTCCAAACAGATGTTTAACAGTCATTAAGAGAGAGAAATGTCTTACTTGACATCCATCTTCTAATACTTGATATGTTTCGTCACTTTCGCCATCTATGCTGATTTCTTGTCCAGACATAGTCATGAGGCGAAGTGCCTTTTCTGTGTCTTCATCTGTGCCCTCTGCTACAGCTACTACATTCTTACAATAGAAGGTGAGAGTCTGGGTTACATTATCATACAACATCCTCAGGAATGTGAACTGTGATCCATAAGCTTCATATGTGAACTGTAAAGAGAAGGAGGCCAAATGAAATTTTTTAATGAGAGATGATCTGTTAATTTCAATCGAGTCAAAGGAAGCTGCGGAGGAGAACCCAACCGACTTAGCGCAACAGCAGATTCGCTGGACAAAAAAGATCTTCCAGATATCAGACCAATGACATAAAACCTGTTCGATGTCAGAGATCCTCCTGACTATAACACTGCCAGTGATTAGTTGATTGATGACCAGCCTCAATTTGCCCCATTGTTATTACCAATCCTTGCACTATGCATCAGAACCTGCCCACTTTACTGCTAATGAGACAACAAAGAACATTTTTTCCTCCCATTAAAGGTCAAAAACTTCCGATGATTATCCGGTGGTCATCACCATTACATTTTTCAAATTTACCGAGAACTCATTTTCCAAGTTAATTCCAGCTCAATTTCTCTGACAGATTATTGGAAGCTACCCCCTTATGAAAATGAACATCTAAGACAACTCAGAAGAGTAGAGAGAGAGAGAGAGAGAAATAGTGATTGACACCATTAATGTGGCAACAATGAGAGACGACTTACTTTGCTGCCTCCAGTCATTTCACTGAAGTACATATGACCTGCCTCTCCGACAAACCACGTGGCATTGGCAGTGATGGGCACAGCTGGTGATATACATGTCTCGCTGTTACTCCTGTGGCAATATACTCTAAGGGCATCCTTACTGGAACCATCATTAGGATCAATCCAATAATAACCTTAAAGGCATGAAGGAGAAAAGGAAGAAGCAATATGCTTTGAAGCACTGACTGAATTGGCATATCCACCAGAACATCCCCTGAAATGACAGACTGTCTATTGGCAACAGTCTGACACTCTAATTCTTGAGAGTGCATCAGTCTCAAAAATTTAGCTGTGACTTGAAGACCTGTATGCAAATCGGTGTAAACTCACAACAGCACATGGTAATAAAAGATAATACAACTGATAAACCTGTATGATACTGACTCAAAATAAGTGTTTTAAGATTCAGTCATCAAAATGCATGCTGTTGATCATCAAATCAAGTTGAAAACTTTTTGCTCCATCCTACACAATTCACACAGATGGCAGAACCTAGTCAATGCACTTTACCATTGACAACCTCTTTCACGAAAGTGGCATGTCTTTATGACTGATGACTTCAATGCTGTACAATGCACTGGCATCATCAAATCACTACAAGAAAAATCCCCCCCCCCCNNACTCCCTCCCGCCCACCTCCCCACTTCTTGAATAATCATCTGTTGTTAGTTACGTCATCTACCTTGCTCATAAGTCCCACAAAAAGGACAACATATCATCATGAAATGTCAATCATTAAGATAAAATAAACATATTATCACTAACAGTCAGTCAAACTCTGTAGATGGGAACTAAATTTGAGTTTGGAAGACCTCTTTTTTATTGATACCATGAGAGGCATTCACCAATATCAGCTTCCAAATTTTGTTTCCTTACCGCTATCGAGTCCTGGGTAGCAGCGGAAGAGGTCTTTGCAAGATCGTGCTGGGTTCTCTTCACTTCCTGATGGGGCCATTATATTTGCAACTTGGAATTCATAGTGGGTAGCAGCAGCAACTGCCTTGTCTCTGGTTATGTCAAAATCAGGGTTGATTGAGCCATCATCACGGAACTGAGAAGATGACAAAGATTGGATGTTTGGCATTGCTCTTTGAATAAGGTCTGCAGAGGAAAACTTCACATACCATGAGTGTGATTAACACTCCAAGTAAGGACATGCAACTCATCTGTCAATGTACCGCATCTATCAAAAATTACCACAAATGCAAATTTGGTGGAGTAATGTCAACACAAAAGGTTTTGTGCAGCTACCCACAATCAGCTTAATATCTTGTCTTACTTTCCAATTTTTGTCATAAATTTTTGACAGCAAGTTTGCAATTTACACACAGAAGTATGCGCCGGTCTCACCCTTGAGTGATCCGACAGTGAGCGAATATCATAACCAGTGGTCTGTGACTAAAACTCTTCCCAGGCCCATCTCTTCGATTCGACTTGCTGTTCCTTTCAAATTTTTCCCCATTCCTTTTCAGTGAGGCATGAATGTTGCAAGTTAAAAACAAAATGGCAATTGCTTTGAAGTTTAAACATGGCTGATATCATAGCAATGTACCTACCATGTAGCCAAGAGGATCATTGGCTTTGCCAACATCAATAGCAGCTGGGTATGTTGGATAGACCGGTCTCTGCAAGAAAGAAAAAAAAAAAAAAAAANNAAAAAAAAAAAAAGATGAGAAAAATCGCAACAAATCGAGTTTTTCACATTCGTGTCATTCTAATGTATGTTGAAATTTTTCTTCATTTTTTTTGCATCTCAAAAACAAGACTTTATTACATTAGAAGAATGTCAAAGCAAAACATCGTTAGAACACAAAGCTTGTTTAAGAATTTTCTTTGCAAATTACATGTGAGACATCCACTATGAATGATTCAACACAGACTATACACAATAAAACAAATGTAGAAGCAATTACCAAGAAATTAATGTGTCTTGAAACAAATATTCCTTCAATATGACATAAAGCAGAAGAGTGTTCCCCCCCCCCAGGATAGAAAATGCTCCCTTTACTTGTCTGAGCATATACAGTGAATGACAAAGTCTTTCACACAGTGTGTCTTCTCAACAATAAGCAAGTACTTCCTAGTACTGCTAGGAACCTTGACTGACACCAAAACCCAGCATTAAATTTCATGCACTGCAGTTCCACCAAACCAACAATGAAGTTCTCTTACTTACTGTTACCTAGAAGACAACATGACATGTAAAGGCAAACAGATCATCTATTTTTTGCCTGCTACACTACATCACAAACCTAACCTATTGCAATAGCTAGATAGTTATCTTACATCAGATACTTACAGAGTATTGGACTGGTCCCTGTTGATGAAAGAAAAAAGAGTAAAACAAATGTCTTAGTGAGCAGCATCAATTGGAAAATGACTCTTTTAAGGCAAATTATTTCCATTGATTACAACAGCACAATTGTCATTTTATGGCTAAATGTCAATGATGGACAACACATGGATACCAACCAACCAAACTCATCAATAAATCAGTAAGTACACTTGGACATAACATCATCTAAAGAATCCAGCATTTCTTTGTCAACAAGTTTTGACAGGGCGCCTTCCTGTATTTTCAAAACAGAAAGCCTTCCTGAATTTTCAACAAAAAAAAAGAAGAAATCTAATAGAGGGCAAAAATTTTGAGCAGCAGAGGAAAGGGCTCACATTGGAATAGAAAATGCAGAAACCAATGCTTCCGACTTTTCACTTTACAAAAAGAATTTAATTGTTGTGGTCTTTTTCTGTTCAAATGGGGAAAGGACCAAAGGATAAAGTCATCACTACTGACAAACAAGTCAACCGCTATAACAAGACTCATGGGACAGAAAATGGAAGAGGGATTGTGAAAGCAGGTGACCATATCAGCAAATCTAGAATAAACATGGGTATACAAATGTGCTTAAAACTTGCTTTGATGAGTAAGGGTGGGGGGTGTCATTTTTTTTAGATTTTACATTATATGTAATTAAGATACAATGTTCTGTTTCCATGATTGAAATTCGCATGGCAACATAGAACGAAGATTCCATCCAGTGTTTGGTCAAATCAGCTATATATCTAGTCTAGACAGCACCAAAATGAAGACCCTTCTATAAAAAGCTAAGCATCCACAAAAGGAAAAATTCTGTTGTTTGATCAATTCCTAATTCCTCCAGGGGTTCTTTGTTAACAGGATGCATTATACACACAGTGATGTATGTGGTGGTTATAGAAAGCATTCATTGTGAGTAGCACAATAATCTGAAATGACTTACTGCTGGTCCTGGGGGTCCTGGAGGTCCTGCTGGGCCTGGAATTCCATCTGGGCCATCTTCACCTTCTTGACCCTGTGTGGAAGAAAAAATGAAGAAAAAAGAAAAAAACAAAAATCGATATGATACAACAACAACAACATTGGCATGGTCAAATGTATGTAAAGGCATTCAAATATAACACGATACACACTGAGAAAAACATGTATGTACCACTAAACTAAAATTCTAGTTTAACCAAAAATCTGTCATACCTGAGGTCCAGGGATACCATTGGGTCCACGGCTTCCAGGATTTCCATTGGCACCCTTCTTGCCATTAGCTCCCTGCAAATGGAAGACAAGTATGAGAAGCATATAGCATCACACTGAGCTTCCGCACAAACAAATTGTGGACAGGTGTGACAATACAGTTTATTGGAAACCTGAATTTTCAGTTTATACTTATAAATGTGAGAAAATTATTTTTATAGGATATATCTCTCTGTATTTCTGATGTATATTGCAGTGAACCTCAGTCCAGGGACCATTTGAATTTTTTTTCTCTAGAATGAATATTGAAAAGGTACCGAGTGAAATACAGTAGCATATCTATTCCTGTCAATTGATGGAAGGTTCATTTGCTCAAGTTTTGCAATTAACCAAATAGTTAACAACAGTTGTATATCACGCCCAAAGATAAAGAGAATGACGTCACGAAGTGATAAGCGAAGCCTGAACTCTGTATGGCAATAGGCATTCTCATGAAACCATTTACAACAAATCCAACAGAAACTTTAGGACAGTATAACTTGCCAACAGTGAAAACAGAACATAGCTTTCCCTGCACACTATCAGGTTATCTCAAAAATTCTTTTCACAAAGATGTAGACAGATGTTGAATGAACAAATGCTCGGGCTGTACTTTGATCAAGCCTAAAAAAATCTATTGAATAGATGAGTTAAACAAGATGGAGCAAGAACAGCTGATTGGGGCGTGGGACTACCAGGACCTCCTCTATGGTACCAGCAGTGTTGTAGGGCAGGGTAGAGCATGGCAATCACTACTAAAAGTAGGGTTTTGGACAGCTCTGTTCTAGTGGGCTGCTTTCAAAGACTACGCTCGCAAATTAATGGAGCACATTTTAACATACCTGGAGACCACGTGGGCCTTTAGGTCCAGATTCACCACGACGTCCCTCTGTTCCCTGAAATAAAAGAAAAAAGGGCACATACACACAAAAAGAAGTTAGACGATGAAGATATTGTTGAGGACGATCAATTGATGATGATGATCCATTACAATATCATATTTAACATGTGGAAGTAAAGAATTGTCCCTGAGTGGCATACTTAAAAGGAGACGATGACATCCATCAACTTGCTATCAGTGAATGAAAATTATTGTGATTTAAAAAAAAAAAACATCATGGTGTTTTGATACAATAACAGAACTAAAAACTTTGCCACTGTGTTCACGTTTCACTAGTGGGGTGAGGGTGGGGTGTGAGGGTGATCACATTGAGAAGGGAATGGGAATGTGTGTATTAACCAAGATTAAGGGTTACCATTCTTAAGTTGTACTTAACATATACTTTTTGAGAGTGCTCTACTAGACAGGCTCTGCTGGGCTTTTTAAATGCTTCCTTTTGCATTTTCTTTGCACAAGTTTGTTCAACTTTGTATTTGAATTGTAAAGAAATGCAATGGAAAAATAAGACATGTAGGGGAGGAGAAGAAAGACATTCTCTGACATTGTGCATCCTCAAGGGTAAAACTTACCGGTGCACCAGCATTTCCTCTTGGTCCGGTGAAGCCAACATGTCCTTTAAGACCCTGTGAGAGATTGCAAGGAGGTAAAGTGACATAGCAGAAAGAACCACCTTTGTGATAATGCTAATCTTGCGAAGGTAATTCTAATTCAGTTTTAAGAGGAAGACATCAAAGTACTGTTGATTATAAACCACAGTTGAGGCACTCCCTTATGTACAACTAACAGCAGCCCATCACTGGGCAATTAATTTCATGATCGTAACAACTTGTGCAAGGCTGATGCAACCCTTTTATGGTTGGGGTGGGATGAATGTCTACAAGGTAACTCCAAAAAATTGGTTGTGTCAAGAAGGGCACCAGCATATATACAGGAATTTGGGTCCGTGGTTGGGGTAAATACCTACTCTACAGTCCCCCTTACAGCATTGTCCCCGTTGTGGGCAGAAACCCAAGACTCTCTTTTACAGTTGTACAACACAATTACAGTGATATAATCTTCCTGACACAAGCAGTGGGTCTTGCATAAGAAATTTAGAACCTAAACAGCTGTTGCCAAAAGGTTTCAAAAGTAACTTTCCCAGAAGTTTCCTGTTATACATGCCTTTTCAAGCACTGACCCAATGGCTACAAAACATTAACTTATGTCACACATATGAAAATAAATAAATGGAATGAAGATGTGACAAAGGGTGATGATATTAAAAATTCTTCCACGTTCGGAGCTCATGAGGAAAGGCAAAGATTTTTTAAACTTTGTGAAAAAAAATTAGTGAACCTCTCTGTAAGTTAAATTAAGCATCAGCTTTTTATACTTCCTTTTCATTTTTTACATTCACTCGAAAAACATGACAAGAAGATAAACTTTACGAAATTTTGGAAGTGATGAGTTTTGATACCTAGTGCTACTTAGTCACAAGCCTGTGATCGATACTTACAGATGGTCCTGCTGGGCCAGTCTCTCCAGCTGCTCCTGTAGCTCCAACAGCACCCTGTTAATAGAAAACGAGAGACAGAGAGAACATATGAGAGCATAAAACAAGAAGAGGCAAGTATGGCTTGAGACTGGATAAAGTGTAGCAAAATTTGGTAGATATGGAGTAAAATGTTAAACTGTGAGATTCTCAAGTGAATCATACAGATGGCTGGGAATCTTGTCTTTGAAAGGGTTTCAATTTAACTTGAATACATATCAGAAATAATCCCACCTCTGTCACAGATTGATATATAACACAGTCACATATATCCAAATCATTGACAGGAGAAGTGCCCAGTAAACCATATTATGTGTTCAGACCCCTACCATGTGCTACCATGGTGCACTCTTCTGCAACATTTGTCCTACCTATTTTACTTAAAAGCGTCTCTCACACTGTGGGATGACTCCATTTCATATTTGATACGTGTGTATCCAAATCTCTAGCAACACTTGATACATTTTACGTTGCCCAGCAGGAAGTTTTCCTTTTTTACTGGCCAAATTTACAGCAATTAAACTTAATCCTCTCGCCGGTTCCTACACCATTTCCTTTGTAATCCCTGGTAAACATATGATGCAATTCACAAGTTTTGGGTTTCAAACTGACGACCATGATACTCAGATGCTGTTTGATTGGAGACAGACCATGTTGTCTGTATACCAAATCAGGGTTAAGCTATTCTTTATTGAATACAACTGGTGACTAGCAACTTTTAATTTGCATTCTGTCTAGACTACATTCTGTTCCTTACAGTAGCACCCATTGGTCCAGCTTCACCATCTGCTCCGGATGGGCCACGTGGTCCAGTGACGCCCTGAATTCCTGTCTTTCCGACAGCGCCTCTTTGGCCTGGAATACCCTACAAAGGAACAAAACGATGACTGTTACCATAAACATGTAGTTAGTGTCTCTCAATAACATCATTCTAAAGGATGGAGACAACCTTGAAGAGGGTCAATTGAGATCATGTAACACATTAACTCATGTCTATTATCTAAGATAAAAAAAAGAAAGAACACTCAAAGCCAGTCAAGAAAGACTGGATAATTTGTGGGGGGATGACAACAGAGAATGGGAAATGAAGTGTCACTACAGCAATGCATGTACAAAAATGGACAAATTAAAGGCACAGAAGGTAACCACATCACAATCTCCTCCCCCACGGAGAAAGCTATCCGAGTCTTGTGTTTTTGGCCCAAAAACGGGGGAGACTGAAATATCCACCCTATTTCATAATGCTATCTCAACTGCACAGTCAAGTGCACAGATTCAATCAGATTCAGTCTCAAGGAAAGGCGGGACTAGAACTATCTTCGAAGCCCGATAAATCAACTCGACTTGCCCTGGCAAAAGGAAGCCATGTACTGGCCATTGATTTAAATTAGACATTAACAATCATATAAGGTAGTTGTTCCATTTAGTTTAAATTTGTGCCACTCAGGATTAAACCTAAGGGGGCATTGACTGTAGCAATTAATGCATGAAGCAATTACTACCCATTCAGTAGAGATTGCCAGAAGATGGTTTCTCCATGGTGTGGTCTCACTGTCATGTACATAAACAACTACAACACTTTATTAATCATACCATTTTATGCTTCTTCTTCAATCTGAGCCCAGATGACCCCTAAAAAGCCTAATTTTGTTATGACTGAAAGACCACTTATGTGAAAGTGAAATGACAGATCTCAGCTTTTTGTTTCATGGCTGACATGGACAGCTGACAATGGCATGGATTACAAACGTTTTGCAAAGAATACAATTCCAACACATGACTAGACTGAAAAGCAATAACAACTAAGAATACTTACAAATGCTCCAATCATGCCCAGGGGACCAGCTTCGCCTGTTTCACCTTGGTCGCCACGGAAGCCTTTAGGTCCATGAGCACCAGGGGCACCAACACGGCCATCTTCACCCTATTGTCGGATAGACAAATCAATATGCAAAATTCCTTAGTATGGTGTGTAATTCTGTATGGGATTTGATACAGGTCTTCTAATGTTTGCTACTTCCTTATTGAACTATTGTTCTTCACGTAAACTTCCTTGCAAACTTTCACTCTTTGTAAAGCCTTTACTTCATTCTATCGACATGACAACCTGTAACTATATGGTCACATGCAGCCAAACTTTGCCACTGTTTTTAAGGCTTTTGTTCTATAAAACTTACATCTATGGCCACTTGAAATGACCTTCTCCTTATGGCTAATGCTTTCATTCTATCAATTTCTATTTATATACATATAAAATGGTACTTTTTCTGCATAATCTTTCCCTTCTATCAAGTTTTTTCCTTCATTTGAATTCATACTTTGTCTCTGTCAGCCTTACTGAAGTGATATACTGCTTCAGTCAAATGCTTTCACTCGACAATTTCTACCTATAGCCATTTGAAATGATACCCCAATTTGTATCTACAAGACACTTGTTTCTGCTACGCCATGTGCAATGCTCCCATTCTATCAACTTTATGTCAAGAAATTCCTTAACAGATTTTTGGCAGAAATTGTGCAATGATGCATGTGATGTTTATTCAGAGAGTCCTCTGACAAATTGTTCTCATTACATGTCTGTAGTTCAAAAACTCAATCAAAGGCCCATACATAGGGGTATTTAGAAGTGTGCATTTCTGTGTCATTTCATGGCATTGTGGGCATTTGCACCAGCTGATGCTCTGCATCTCCCCAATGCTTCTGGGTTACAATGTTTTTGATCTGTGATTTTCAGTTTTAGTTGCGTTGGTCTATCTTCTTTCCCAGGAATAGGGTTTGTCGCATCAGGAGCCTTTGTTAAATCTTCATCGCTTCACACTTGCATGTATTCAAGTGGCTCACACACTGGTATGTGGCACCACAGAGCTCGTCTCAGAGAAATTTAGAACAAAAGGTTATGGTATCTTACATTTTCACCACAATGTCATCTTCTTATGAAACAGTAACATACGGCTGACCTTATGCCATTCAAACTACTCAACAGTTTTGAACAAAGGTTTTGGAAAAAAAATGTGTCTTCAGAACCACAATATGTGCTCTATACAGATTTTCAAGTGAGTATACAAGAGATCACCAAGGACTTCAACCTCACCTCGAGACACTTTTGATAACTGACAACTTAATGAAAGTTGCACAATGGTGCCACTTAAGAGACAATGTCTTTCTCTGCCTGAAGGGGCAGTCACATATTGTCGACTCTTTTTCAGCAGAGCCGAACTTTTGAAGTGGTAGTGTGACTCCTTTTTAGTGGGCAGTCACTACTTCGTGAGGATCATGGTAATTTTTGCTACGGCAGCCGCACCCCTTTAACTCCTGTGTATTTTCCAAATGCTATAAATGGGTCATTCCGTTGGCACAGTGAATGAATTTTCTTACAACACTTGACCACAACTCAACAAGGTATAAATGCACAATGCACCAGCAGACGATCCTACCCTCCAAAGTTGCAATTGAAGGAAATTTCATAATCAATTCAGGGGAAAAAGATATGTATAGGTACTCACATCAGATCCATCAATACCATTAGCTCCAGGTGGTCCTGCAGGGCCGGAGGGTCCAACTGCTCCAGTCTCACCATCTGCTCCAGCAACACCATCCTCTCCCTTGTCACCCTGTGCAGAAACGCATACAATCATTTGTGACAAATTTTGTTCACACAATGTGCAACGCTAACACTCAAAAAAAAAAANNAAAAAAAAAAAAAAAAACTTAAATGTAAAACAGCTAATGGATGGCTTGTAGAATGAACTGTTGAAGAAATATTAAAACTAGAAATAGTCAAATATTCCTGTAATATGTCAAACCTTCACCACAAACAAGAGGACATAATTATGAAATTTTTTGTTTTTTTTAAATGAAATACCTGTCTCGGTATATACTTCATGTAAGCCA
>VJOZ01040104.1:7226-20314 GCA_009801055.1 Stichopus horrens | reverse complement strand
ATGTACTTCTCCACCCCCTCCTCTCTCCACACTCAACTAACCTGTCTCTAAACAATAATTTAATCATAGACTGTGGTCTTTCCCATGACTACATACAAAGTTTTCTGTGTGGCAAGCTAATATGACTGGCTACAGCCACCCATACTTGAACCGTTCTTTAATTTCATGCGAAAAGTTCAGTGTTTATAACCAGATAAGAAGAATCCTGAGGCTCATGGGATACATGCTTCCACATCGCTGATTTAGTTCAATGCTCATTAATGCTGAACCAAAGGTAACTTTTGTCCCAAAAACAAGGCAGGTAAAAAAAACTACATGCACGTACAAAAACATCATATATCTACACACCCTCTGCCAATTGTCTATTATTTGTAAAATATGTAGGTGTATTCATATTAATGATGTACTTTGTTGCAGACAAAAAGTGCATTGCTCTCTTCCATTCTATTTGTGATCTGTATGAGAGATGGTTGTGGTGACTGTTCAGTGGTTAACATAAATCACCAAATACCATGCCTGAGGAATGATGATGATGAGAACTTAGCTGCTACTCTAGATGACAGACTTGGAAGAAATAAATATGAGTGAAAGAATAATGGCGCTATACAAGATACCAAAATCAGTTCTCATTGTCAGAACCTTCACCTACCTCACAGCTTGAGTCATTAGTGTTGGTTTTTTACAAGGTGGGGTTCTATGGTTGTGTGTGTGTGTGTGTGTTTAGTCCAGGGGTGCTATACATACAGTGGGGGTACCAGGGGGGTATAGCATAGGGGTTCCATGAGTTTCAATTTCCTGTGAGTACCACAGTTCCCCTGCAGTGGGATCTTCTGAACGTTGTATGATATATTCCTTGGCAAATTGATCTTTTACTCAAGGGGAGAAAGGCATATCATCCGTGTCTTTGCTGTCCAAACTTCTTCAAGCCTGCACCCAAACTTTGTCAGGAGAGGTTGTTCCATTCGCCATTGTTTGTATGTATGTGCATGGTGACCATTGTGGCCATTCAACTGGAATGCATATATTCATCTTCTACCAGTACATCCTGGCAAATTTAAAAGGGTGAATCAAAAGAGATAAAGAGGGAACCCGTCATTAAAAATGAATTCAGTGCAGCAGTTGTTGGCTGAAATTGATAGCAAACCATATTTCTCCATATGGAACACCAAAGAAACTGCATGAATAAGCAGACAGACAGGGTTAGTTAAATATGGTTAGCACACAAGAGAGTTCTCTCTCTAGCCAGAGAACTTGCAGTGTGTGACATACCAGTAAAAATTTGAAGCAAATGCTGGTACTCTGGAGTGCTGTTTGTAGACAAGGTAAAGTTTGATGGGGAAGTGAAGATTTGCTGGTAGATAGTGTAACTCTCTGAAGCACTGTTGAGTCCCTAGGCAAACATCGCATAGCGAAGAAATATGGTTTTTAATTAAGCTTATTTGTTTACTCTGTTGGATTTTACTGCTCATTGCTATCAGGCATATGCAATTATATACTCTGCCAAAGTTTTGTTTGTTGGCATACTAGAATGGCCATGAGGTGTGTGTAACTCGGTGAGGGTGTTCCAGGCATGCATTTGTACGGACCTGGAGAGGGGTGTCATGAAATAGGGTTAATTCATTTTCATGGCACATTAGTGTATCCTGTGAAAGTCATTAGTCAAACTGGAACGGACGTTTCATTTGCATATAATGCCAGTGCGTATCAGCAATGACATGTTTTGGCAACGATCATTTGCTAGCCATTCTGTATGCTTCTTTTATCAGTTGATATTTATGGTGTCATATAATGCGGTACCTTCATAATTTATCGGCAAAATTATCAACAAGACAATCGGCAGCGTGTCATGAATGTATCTGTTAGGCATTTAGTTGTATGCATGCATGCCCAGTTTAGGCCCAGTTGGCGGTCATTGGGTCAGTAAATTCTGTTGTCGGGAGCAATTTCCTGGCAGCGTCCACACCGAGTATGACAGAATTAGTGCTGCCGTAGTTGGACAAAAACTGTCGTAAATTTGCTCAAATGATGACCTAATCTTTTTCAAGGAAACGGCTAAAATATAATACATAAATATCAGACTCAGGTTCCTAGATTTTCTTTTACTTTGCACTCATTGAAATGTATCCTTGTTTGTTGTTGTGACCTAGAACACTTTTGTAGAAAGACTCCTAGGATGTGATTATGGTGGATGGAGAGTTCTGATTCCTGTAAACCAGGCCAAACTATTTGTTTTAAATGTTCCATGCCAAGACTTTTACCCATGTCTGCTCCAAACCATATGCAACAGTGACGTTAGTAACCTGTAGACGGAAGGTCGTGAATTTCCAGTTTTGTTTTTTACTTTTTTCCTTTCCAGGTTTTAATATTTATTTCTCTTCAATGTAACTATATCAACTTGGGATAGGTGGAGTTCCAACACAGAGGTAGTATTGCATTCTCAAGAAATTGTTCACCTTTGAGGGTAGGTGGTGTTTACCCATAAGGGTGCCAGCTCTGTACTCAAGTGACACTGCTAGTGCTTGTGATTACACTTTCACCCAGAAAAGAAAAGAAAAATAAGAACACATATCATGGTTGTCAAGGGATCAGGGAAGTCCAAAACTTACATAGATAATAGCTAATGACAAGATGCAGTTATTTTCACTTGAGTGGAGTTTCTAGACATAGCCAGTGTATTATTACTGTAGGTATTTTGGGCTTTGGGATATGTTATTTAACAGCTCTGGTCACCTGTGTTCCCCTCTATTATTTCTAGAGTTAGTCCATGTTCTAGTTTTAGACCTGTTTTCCCTCTTAAATGTAAATCTGTATTAGCACACTGGCCTTTTTTTTCGTAACTGAATGTATTACACATCAGTCTGTTTTTATTTTCCCCAGATTGACTGTCCTGTCTGCCACTGTGTTAGGTAGGAAGTGTGTGATGTTGGTACTCAAAATCCACACCCCCATTTGATAATCATAATAGAACAGTCCAATTGATGGTGCACACAGACATGCAGGCTGGGCCTTTTCTGATTGGTTCTTTGTTAGTTTCTCTCTTTGTCTGGACTGACCTGGAGGGGGAATATGTTTGCAGAGGGAGAGAGGGAGACTGCAGGAAGCTGCTGGCTTTTGTTATTAAACAAGCTGTTTACTTCTGTGGAAGTGGTAAGGAGGCCCTGTATTGAGGACAAAGAATTTTTAAACCCATCTGTCAAAAGAAAGAAAATTTTACTGAAGTAGGCAGGTAAGCCAGAGGGGTTTTGTTTTGTGTAATTGATTGGTTGTAGTAGGCAGATAGGTAGTAAGCAGTTGTGTTTGTAATATTGGAAGTAGTACTGTACTGTTGTGAATCAAAGGAGAGTATTTTTTTTTGGCCAGAGAAAATTGGTCAGAAGTGTTGACCTATCAGTTGGGATTGAGGAATGGCATCCATGGGTTTAGCTTAAAGGAGAATTCAGGCGTTTCTTTCTTTCATCACGGACCATATCAACACGTTGTTGGTAGACAATAATAAACCTCTGTATTGGCAGTGAAGGCACATGTAGTTACGTTTTTTCATGTCCCTGGATTTTACAAATATTTTTGGGTAAGTAGTGTACAAGTTAGCTTAGTAACTTGCTTGGAGAACATTTTTTTCAGGATATTTTGGATATATCTAGGATAGTTATCTCAGACAGATAGGTAAATCGAAACCATGGTGAATGTGTTGAGGAAAAGGTTAGGCTGATCACAGAAAAGCCACTGCCTGAAGTTATAGAAGTCTGCATGTAACTTGTTCGATTTGGTAGAAATAGTCAATTGTCGGCAGGCTATCCCATCAGAGAAAAGAAATCCAGAAAGGATGCTGACCTGAACTATCTTATCTTTAATATCAGGTATCAGCTGACCTTGTCCATGTCTTTCATATGTGGTTGTCAAGGATGTTATGACAGCCAGCCAACTGCTCAGTAGAAGTCTGACATATCTTCTGCTCATCCATTTTGAAAATTAAAGACACTGAGGCTAATTCTACAGGTGCATTCGTCATCAGGTTCTGTATCTTGTAGATGGCAGGTTCCTGCAGAGGTACCGTTCATCTTGTAGAGGGCAGGCTCATGCAGTATTGCATGTATACAAGGATGCATTTTCATACTGATTGCATTCCACAGTGAGCAGTACAGCCTTCTGCCATGAAAGAGTCGGGAGATTTATCATTTTCAGTAACTGCATTAATCCACCTTGGCTATCATCTTCAGCATCACTGGATGGTCTTGTTACCCATTTGAGGGGTGGCTGCTCTGTGTAGTGATACGCTACATCAGTAGCCGCAGGTCATAAAGAAATTTAACACGTTTATGAAATAAAATTAGGTAGATCTTTAAGTTTCATCTCTATCACTCTGATTCTGTAAGAACGATAGCATGCACCGACATATTTTTGGTAGGAGTTTTGGTCTGGTACATCAGAGTGGTCGGTAGCAGGTACGAATTAAATCTGTCACAGAGAGGTACCAGCTACGTATTAAATCTCTGAGGATCATTGGTAGACTGCGTCAGAATCACGACGGTAAGATGCAGTGGCGTATCTGCAAGGATTGTTGCTGTGGTGTATCTCAATAGCAATTACATGCAGTGACGTTTCTGTCAGGGTTGTTGGTCTACTACATCAGTTTGGTAGTATGTAGTCATTTGTACAGTTGATGCATCAGAATCATCATGTTGGCCTTTAGTGACATACCTGAGAAGATCAACGACACCCAGGAGGTTGAAAAGGGGGGGCAGGCGGGAGCATTACAGTGCTATTAGTGTTTTTTCCCTTTCGTTGTGCACCAACATCATATACATTTCCATTCACATAGATCTACAATCTTGGACAAACCTGTTGGGACACTTTGCTGTACGCCACAACTTGTGACTCCTAAATGTTAGTCCAGAGGATAACATGTGAAACTGTGCCGCTTTCCAGTGTTGCACTGGAGGAGTGAATGTACACTGTGAACTGTAACTCTGTAGCCAACATTGAAAGGGGCTGTGGGGTGTCCCAAGATTTGTCCGAGATTGAATCTGTACCACAAGTCTGTAATGCTATGATCATAGGGAGGGGATGTCCCTTCTCCCACTTAAGAAACCACATTGACCAGTCAGTTGTCTAATTAGTATTTAGGCCCAGCAATGTTTGCCTTTACGATCCATTTCTCAAAATGCAAGTCTTGAAAATTGTCCATCAGAGATGTGAGAAGTTGCGCAACTTTGAACATTCTTTGTCACAGAAGATTTTTTTTTTTTTTGGCCACAGTTTCAATTGTGCATGGCTGTGTCTTAATGTTGGCACTCAAAATTGCTAGTTCTTCAGAGTTGATATATACCCTGATAAAACCATTCCAACTTGAATATTCGTTTGAACAGGTGTGTGTTGCTATACATGTCTGTTTGATGGTTGTTTGCATGCATAATTGAGATTCAAGGTATAGTGACTACAGCTCAAATGGTCTCTGGAACTTTTAAAGTTCCCTGGTTTACTTCTTTTCTTTGATGATGGGATGGTTATTATTACAATGAGTTGAAACATTACACATTGTTCTATTATTTCGTTTTAACACCATTATGCTGCGTGGCTTACCAAATTTCAATTTAAGCATACCACCAAGCATCACTGAAAAATGTTAGCAGCTGTTTTGTCTACGCTAGTTACCTTAGTATCAGTGGATGATTGCCTTGAGCAGTTTGTGTTCATTAGTCAGCTTTTTGTTTCTGGGAATAATGCAGTCAGTGTATGAGAATATCGTGCAAATGGGACAAGTTGGTAACACTTTTGCAAAATTATACATCTGTATCACATGGGAAACAGTGAAAATGAACTAAAATCTTTTTGCTGTACAGTACCATGCGTTTGAGAACTTTATTGTTTTTGCTGTACTGTACCATGTGTTCAAGACTGGCCAGTCATTTAACAGTGTTTTTACATACTTTGAAAACTTAGATCATAATGATCCCTTAACAAGTGAAGTGACCCAGACTTCTTGAGGCAAGTACAGTACATCCAAAGAAGGCTGTGCAACTAGTCTAAATTAGGGTCTGGGTTGACATATTGAGGTCATGAGAAATTATCTTTACAGTGTTGGTTAGTTGGTATGTAACATCAATGCAGGGCTGGACCGTGCCACGTACGTTTTCTTCCATATCTCAACAGTATCAGGGCACGCATCACTGGTATATAATGTCAGAGCCCTGATGGTGACTGCACTTTGTCATTCTCCTGCTTCTACTTCCTATTTGCGGTTCATGCCTGCAGTCAATTTTATTCTCCTGACTGAACATAGGGTGGTATATCCAGGCACTGTAACTGAGGTACTGTACTTAATGCTGGCATTCATCCGTAAAGCATGGATCTCAGTGAGAGGCTGAGTTTGTTGTGTGGAATTGCTACACCCAATAGAAGCTGTATGTTCCATTATCCTCAGATTATAGGTATGAAGAATTTTGTCTGTGACAGTTACAATCACCCTTGTGTACATTTCATATATACATGTGGTGTAACCTTTCCTGGATAGTTTGCTTGTGACCCAACTCACATGCAATAGTTTTTAGGAGTTTAAAGGAAATTGAGCATATCAAACATGTTTGATGCTTATCACAGAGTTTTAGGCCATTACATTTGAGTTGAGTTGCTTTGGGCCAACGTGTGCCTGTCACCAACCTCGACTGTTACCAGATTGGCTTTACATAGCCAGTGAGGGTGCATTTTGGAAACTAGGTGACCGTACGGGGTATTAAAATGGCCCTACCCATGTGGACTAGGTAAGAAGAGGTCTAACCCGAAGTTGAGTCAGGTCGGTTCAAATTTTAAGTAGTTCAACCTGACTGAAACACAATGCAACTGTTTAAAACTGGTTGACTCACTTGCAATGAAACTGATTAGTTGCAAGTTTAATGTCTTGTTGCAGTTGGGTCGGGGCAGTTTGAGGTAGCCGCTACACCATAAACGTACTTTTTAGCGATTTGGTGTCATTAAATGCATACACCTAAGTTGAACATCAATACAAGAGTGCATAATAAGTGTTAGTGTTGTTGAATTAGCCTTCACTCTGGTTAAATGTTCTGGTGCTTTGGACCTTCTGTGCCATCAGATTTGCTGACATCATTTCATTATTCTCCTTAGGTTTTCAGGAGGGGTGGGACAGTCAAGCAGGTGTGCAATTGGGAATTGCCTGGGTTGGGGTGTTAGCCCCTTTCTTCAACTCTAGCAATAATGCTAGACCTACATTTGAAATAGCAGTAGTCTATTGTCAGCAATCACCTGGTTATCTACCTTTGTCACTGTTTCAGGGAAGAGAAAGTATGGGAAAAGATCACCTGTCAAAAATCTGAAAAAAAAACTAGCACTCATCTTCCAGATATTTGAATATGAAAAATTTCTTGACATACTTGTTGGCCCTACAAAATTCAGACTCTCAGAGAAAGCATAGCAGTCATCACTGTTACTTGAGATCAAACAGACCAATCACGAAGTCTGCACAGAAGTTTGATAATGTTCTAAATTCATGTCTCGAGGGCACCCTTCTCTGAATGATAGAACATGATGTGATATCGAGAGATCCCATCATGGTTAGGGAATGTTCCATCGATGAAACCTCATCATGTATGATATCATGTGAGGATTGGCTGGGCCAATGGGAATGGACGTGAATATTCATTTAGTTAAAAAGTGGGGATCAAACAACATTTTTCTTGTAGAGGCTATGACATATTCTGTGGAATTTTACTTTCACTGACAAATTTTCAGTTCATACTCCAGCTTTAAGATATATACATGTGTTCAATCTGTCATAACTTGACAAAGTCATCAGATTTTTACAACTCCTGGCAACATGGTCAGTTGATCTAGTTCTTACTTTCCAGTTCACATGGCCTCTTAAATGCCTTTAAAAGCTGTTAAAAGATAAAGCAGTCCTTATCTTCCTCCCTTTGATGATGTCTCCATTCACGATATCCACAAAGGTCAGCACAAACATAATTAATTGGCACATATTACTCCCAAGTATTATAAGATAGCACCTACTATTAGTGGGTTAATATCTCTTTAGTGCCCTAATATTGTGTGAGAACTTTCTTCAATATTAGGTTTGCAGACTTTTCATCAGAGAGGTGAGGGTTAATGTTTCACCCCTTGCTTGAAGTGTATATGCCTCTGTCTGCCCCTTTATAATCCACAAGTGTTGCCATACAGACACCTGCCTTGGGTACATAATGCTATCGGAGACGCAATTAAATCGCTGACACGCTCTTAAAATGTCTGTTGGACTCATTAGGCATATCACTGTTGTTTGTTTTTCTCATTAACACTTTAGATTGGATCACTTATTGGATGGACATAGGAAATCATTTGTATCATAAACAAAATCCGAGTCTGTGAGTATGGACAGAAGGCACTGCGAAGATAAATTATGACTCGCTTGTTTTTCTTCTGTCCCTCCCTCTCTCCTCCTCCTCGTTGTCACCCTCTCCAACCTGTTCATGTATAGCAAGTCCCGTTTCTTTGTGGTACAAAATCATGCTCTCAATACAATTCAAACTAAAGATGTTGCTGTAGCTATCTATGGAACCTGTAGTAAAAGTTCATTCTTTTCCCTTCTTTTTTCAAATGTCGTCAAATAATAGTTTTAAAAGTTTTTTCTTTTTTTGCATTTGTCTTTACAGGAAATCACTTTAAGGCTTTGCCACATTGTTTCCATAATTTCAGAGAATATTTCATAAATTGGCCGTACAATACATCTGTATTGTCAACCAAAACATTATTTATATAGCCTCCTCTTGTTGCCACTAGCAACAACCAGCCCGGTCATCATTTCTCCTTTATTCTCTCTTTTTTCCCCCTTCAGCCATTGTGTGAAAGTTTCCTATGAGATATCGAGAGGAATTAAAATCTCAAATGTGTATGAAGAAAGAAGAAAGTAAAAGAGCAGCTTCAGATGCTGGTATCAGCAAAAATTTTTGCCAAGTGTTCACTTAATTTTTGACTTGTTAATTCTTCATGATAGATGTGTTTGTGGCCAGATGGGACACTAGCTGGTAGAATATCTGGACTTTGATCCCTTCCATATGGGAACACAACTTTCCATTATTTGATGGCACGTGACATGGTTAAGTCCCCTCAAGGAAAGGCACTGCGCTGCAGTGACAATTTCTGCAGGTGCCATTAATTAATCTATCATCCGACATAGATGTCATTAAAGTTAGATGTAACAGGTTTAAGTTTTATGAGTCAGTGTCCCAAGGTGGCAGATGTTTCTAAAACAAACCATCATGCTATGCTATGTTGTTAAAATGCATTATAAAACAATATCTTTTTATTTACAAAAACACTTCACTGCTGTCCTTAACAAAAAAAAGTATTCTGACTTTGAAATGTCCAGACTCCACCTTAATCAAGAGATGTTATTGTTTTCCAAGCAGTTTTAATTACTACCAATAACAAGTAGCATATTTTTTTTTGTCCTTTTTTATTTTGTGGAAGACTAAAGTGAAGCAGTCACGCTTTTGCAATGTGTCAAGACAACTACTGTATCACTATATCGTAATTGTTTCGTGATGTTGCAGGTGGTATAAGACAAGAAAAGGTTATGGGTGTAATATTGACACAATTTTGTCAACAAACCTCCAACAGCTGCCCCAAAGTCGTAATTTAAACAACGTCGACCACAGGGGAGTAAATTAAAATGAAAGAATTCATTTTCTTTGTGTATTGCTCTAAATCTTCAAGATTCAGAAAGTGTCATTAGATTGGGGTTCCCTCGTCTGGTGGCCGTCCCGCTTCCTGCCATATGGAATATACATGTTACAATCATCATATCTCGTTAAGGTAATGGAGCAGGTACAACAGCACCCTAACGCATTGTTGTTGCTGATTCATCAAATTCCAACCATCACAGCTTTCTCAAGAGATGGTGGAAATGGGATCTGTTTGTTATTAAGGGAACATATGATACATCTGCAAAGGCGCTGTTGTTTACGTTAGCAATAATGAAATATTTTTAGCTTAATGGCATGTAAATCAAATCTTTTTGTGACATTTCGTTGATTAACTTAGGTTGTGATTGAGTAACACTATTTTATATTAATTGCTTATGTGGAACCTGGTAATATTACTGATGAATCAAATCAGTAGAAACTTAATAGTCTTGTCTTTTGTTACACTTCCACTCACCCAAGTTCATTTGATATGTGCCTTCTTAAATGTATTTAAATTGTTGTAATTGATTTTCATTAATTTTTTGTTTTTTTTATTTTACAATCCATTGAGTGACATTTCTCATCATAAGACCAGTCTTTGCTAGTTCACGATACTTTTTGTACTTTTTTGAGAGAGGGATGAAGAGAGAGTGGTTTGCCATGACCTCTTTGTGGTTGTAAGCTTTTGGCCAGATCACTCAGGTTGCTGAGGTATTGTGTGTAATGATCTTCAAGTAATTCATTGCTTAGATTAATATAACTTTATGTGGGTGGTCTGTAAGGTGAATCTTTTTGTCATCAAATTTTGTCACACATTAGTATTAGCAGATAGATTTGTAAGTGTCTTTAAGGCCATTATGAAAAATCTTTGGGGGGTAAACATCTGAAAGGAAACTAAAAAAAATGTTTTTATGTGCAAAACAGTCACCTGTTTGTCAAGAAGAGCATGGTATTTAGCAAATTTGTCTTGTAAAACCCCTCTCAACTCGCTTTACCCTCCCCTTTCCCATGGTGGCACTGATCTTGATTAAACCTAACCTGCTAAAGGAGTATGGAAAATGAAATTCCATAACTATTTTAAATTATCAGAAAAGTGGTCAACATCAAGTAAGTAATAGATACGCATCAATACATACGTACGATACAATCAATACATTCATTTCGATACGTGAAATGAATGGTATTCGAAAGGCACGTGGTTCTCACACTGAGAGGCAAAACAAAAAGGGTTAAAAAAAAAGTTTGTTTTCTGAAATCTTCATTTTGAAGTCAATAGTAATTAAAGGATCATGTCGTTTTTGTTGGTTCCTGTAGATCAAAGCAGTGATAGCAAGATGCCAGAATCTCCTGTGGATCAAAGCAACGGGGGCACAAAGTGTTCAACCAGTACCACCTTATCAAGCACCATCGTTCAACACACCATGGGAGGAGCTCACCCTCGAACCATGTCCACATCTTCATCAACAGGTGAGTCAGTCAAGTCCAAAGGAGACTGTCGGTACCGTACATAAGCGGTTGAAAAGAGAACGAAATTATCTTTGACAACCATCCGTGAAACGTACAGAACCACAGGGTGTAGGATTGCTGGGTAACATCGTTCATGACGCTTTTTTTTTCTTCTTCCAAGATACAATCATTTTGAAGTATCACACAACAAAGTGCAATTCTACAATTTAGCAGTTCACTTCTCTGTGTGTCAACAGAATCATCTCACAGTAGCCATAGGTGAGCCACTCTCAGATGCAAACGACAGATGGCCTGTGTCCGTGCTAAAGCGTAGAATTGCGTGAATCTGTCATTTGTCTCCTAAATCCTGCACAAAAATAAATCTTATGCAGGGGAAAATCCCACACACTTTTCCACAGCTGAGGTGGTAACTACAATTATAAGTACGCACAACTTATTCCAATAGAATCTTTACCAAGTAACAACTCCCCCCTTGATTTTGACAATCCCTCTCAAAAGTTCTATTGGAGAGGGCTTCCCCTCCCATGTTCAGTTCCTTAGCACAAACATTCAATCAAGTGACTGTTGAATCACTTTGATGGTATTGTTCTAGCCGATCATACCACAGTGCAAGGTATTTACGTCATTTGGTGATTTCAATAAAAGCATTGATAAGGCAATCACAGATTATGTATTGCTATACTGCTAAAGACCCATGGGCCTTGATAAATGATGAAGTTAAAAAATGACCCTGAATGATGATCCGTTGGAATTTTGTTCATATCTATTACCGTTTTTGAGATGACTTTTCAAAGTTTGGTGTAAATGCAAAATTACAGCGCGTGCTCGCTCACCTCATATAACCTAAGCATTATCGTATTGACTATGATCTGGCCATTGTCTGTGTGTTTAAATGGCCACCGTCCTTTCATAACTGCCAGTCTTTTGGTTTAGCAGCGAAGGTTTTGAACCTGGTTTGCATCCCTTTTGCATCCATCCACTCTAGTCCACTGAGTTTTTCATCCCTTTTTGGGTTCTTTCACATGCCAGTCTTTGGATTCATCCTTCTCCACCTTTCCAGGGTCTCTGGATCAGTGTCCTTTTCATTTGCATGTTTTTGCGTGTGCATGGGTCATATGAGGTGAGCACATCCCCAGCGAATTCCCAGACCAAAAAGTTTTGGGGCAACAGATAACAGGGAGTGTTGCACAGTGTCAGCATTTCTTTTGTTAACTCTTTGTCTATTGTCTCATAACTACTTCATTTCTGGGTTTCACACTGGTAAGTGATATTTTGGAAGGAAAAAAATACATGCTAGCAAAATAAAACCCTGTGGGCATATAAAACTCTAAATCATCCTTAAAATAAAGGTTAAGCAAACAAAGGATTCTTACTGTATATTAGACATATCATAGGAGTCCATCTGCTGATGTCACAAATTTGCATACGAAGCCAGTGTTTATTGATGATGTAGGTGTGAGACAGGAATTTGACTTTAAAATTGTCAATGTTTGATGAAATTTGTGGCTGTTTTCACCATTTTCAATGATTAGTACAGCCAATAGTCCAATATGTCATTTTCATGTCACACGACCATTGCCTCATGTGATGAGGGCTGCATTTATGTCTGATTTAGGTCAGACAGCATTTAGGTGGTGTTAAAAGATCACCAGCATTCTTGGTACTGGAAGTAAGGGTGCAGTTGTTCTGCTGAGACAGGTAAATCTGTCCAAACGAGGCAAGTGTTGGTGTGCGTATTCAAAATTGTTTTCTGATCACCTGTTTATTTTGTATTTTTTCTTAAGTACCAATGATGTCTAGCATTTTATGACAGTTTGAGAGCAAGTAGAAGTTAATGTAGATAACACATCACGAAATGTCTCATGAAGATCATAGTTTCATGTCATTTCAAGACCCGATAGCTGTCCTGTGTTTAAAAGAATTTCATGGCCC
>VJOZ01040074.1:0-10305 GCA_009801055.1 Stichopus horrens | reverse complement strand
TTTGTTGCTAGCTTGTTCACAGGTCTTTGTTGTAGGTTTGGGCACAGGATTTGTTCCAAAGGACATTCTTCATGTAATAATTGTCATAACGTAAGTAAGATGCGTGAAGTTTGGCAGGTTTACATCGTATCGTACACTGAAGTAAATGTTGGTTAAAATAACAGATTTCTAGGTACAATCCATGGTATATTGGATCAAATTACCCATAAAATTGAATTTTAGACATGCGAAAACAAGATATGGGATTTGTATGGATTTTGAATGTACAACAGCTAGAAATTCTAAGGTTTATACATTAGATGTGCAAAGTTTTATACATCCATGCTAATTGTAAAAGTAACTCAGTTACAGGCGCATGTCAATATTTAATAAATGTAATTGGCCCACCCTAACTGAAGTGATAATGATATTGCAATAACACTATAGCCTAGTCCTACAGCCAGTAAAAATGGTGTACTGTAGGACTAGCCTACACATAGGCTTAGCCAAACGTGAGTACTATTAATTTACAGACTTAGGGCACGTGTCAATGTCACTTCTGCCTCTGATAGTTTCCATCCCTAGAGAATGACTTCCCCTGATTTTTGGGGGCGGAAAACAAGTTTTAGAGGCAGAAAGTGACGACATGAATGAAAATTTGTACGAATTTAAGATCTGAATGATCATGACTTATGTCAAATATGGCCCAAATGTAGTAATAGAGGGATGGTCAGTCATATTTATTCTTTGCCTACAGGTCATGCATTCTCTCTGCACCTCATCAGCCCTCAATCAAACTAGTACTAGTGGAAGTACAAACATGTTCATGCCAGAACATGTGGCACTAATTAGAATCTGTGACCGAAGTGATGTATTCTTGCTAAAATCCTTGTTTGTGCCTAATCTCACACTAAAATTAACCCTGACTCACAATTTTAACCATGATTGGTGGTTATTTAGGTTAACGCTAGGACTAAATAGCTTTTTACACCTTCAACTTGGTTTACTCTCATCAAAATACTTAATCCTAACCACCATCAACAACCTTGACTGGTGGTCACTGATACTAAATTAGAGCCAAAAATGGTAAGAAAACATGCTGAAAATGCTAGAAGTATTTTTCAATTTTTTACCTCCATTCTGTAAACATGTTTTGAAAGCTCAAGGTAGGTCTTTTGTAATTTAGCCAAATTAAGATTCAGGCCTATTTTTGAGGCAGCAAATCATCACATAGTCATGGCCAGGATAATTTTTAATAAGCATGAAACTGACAACAAAAAAAATTGCCATGTATCCCTAAAACAGTGACAAAGTCCACTGTTGGAAAAAGTCAAGTCCGAGTCCAACAGTAAATTTTATTAACCAAATGTTAGTATTTTGGTGAAGTTCAGTAGTCTGACAGAAATGTCAGTGGTCATGGATGATCGGACGACTGCTAATTTCGCATCCTGCAGTTGTGTGTAATGTTCACAACTAGGTAGTAAAGAATTGCCTAAGTTCTCACCCCCTGACTAGTTAAATGTGTAGCCAATTGAGTTAGGGCAGATGTTAAGCAGTGCCCCTATATTGTTAGGTAGTATAATATTTATCATTGATGTTGCAGGACCAACTTCTTCAGCAACACTGATAGTCAGGCCTTGAATTTTGAGGCATGTGAGTGCGATTGCACACCACCACTCACCTCAAATCACTGTGAGGAATGCGATTTGTTACACACCATGATAGAGAATGGGAACTATGATAAATCTTTTGAAGTTGAATAAAACAGCACACATACCATACTCCTAAATTTCCTGAGGAGTGTGATTTGACGCACACCTGGAAAATCTAAATCTCAAGGCCTGGATAGTAGTTGTTGGGCTTTGTCTGTTTTCTGATTCTTTTCTCTGTCCTTTCTACTCAAGTTGGTAATGGATATAATACCTCTCCTAGGATAAAAGCCCACATGTTTGGAAAAGTTAGCTCTTTGAAAAGGAAGCAAGTGACTTGATTGATCTTGTTTGGTTTATTTACAGATTGCTGCCAAAATTGGTGGTAGCTTCGGTGGTGTGCCTGGCACTCAACCTGTTCAAGTGGAACAGACTACGATGGCACAGCCCCCTGCTGGAATTCCCGGAGTTGATTCTAGTCTAAATAATTCAGGTGGTTTGAAACGGCCTTTGGAAGAGGGAAATGGTGACGCTGAACCTCCTCAGAAATCTGTAGCCATGGAAAATGATCGTAAGTTTCGAGATGACACTAAGGTCCAAAAAAGTGCATATGCACAAAATCTCCATGTATTGGCTTGTAAACATTCTCAGTGGATGCCTTTGATATACAGCTTATCTACTGCATTAACTCTCAATTGTTGCAGTGTTTAAATTAGAACTTTGACTTTGATGATGATCCTTAGTTTCCGGTCCAGCCTAGCCAACTATCTGGTAGCTTAGTTACCATTCTTAGCCTAGTTAATATTACCCTTAGAATAGTGGAGGGTTTAGCCTTTCAACAAAATCAGAAGACAAAAAAGATGAAATTTCTCTCTTTAGAATCCTCATACTTTATTACTATTTGTAATACTTTTCATTCGTTCACAATATTTGTTCTCCTGGAATGAAAACATTTATTTTGCAGCCAAAACATACCTCTCTATTACTGCATTGATTAGTCTAGTGCACGAAACTGCAAGACCAAAAGGCTGACCAAATACGTACACTTGCCAGATGCTAGACCGTATTTGGGAAAAACTTTATGGTGTTGCTAGTCTGGAACATTTCAGTACTTGAGTTTTTTGCCAGTGGTACTATACATACTGTATGTAGTTTTTTGCTGCTATCATTGTTATCTATATATCGGTATGAACAAAAATCGATATTGATACTATGGATATGGGGGACAATATCAGATATATTGATAATATTGATATATCAATGGACATTAATTGGCAATTGGCACAACCAACAATGTGTTTCATGGAGATAGTCTTTTAGAATCTCCAATGTTCTGGTGTCATACAACAGTGTGTTAATTCCATTTGAAAATGTTTACACTGTCTCTGACACACTGTTGTGAATGTTATAATAATTACTCACATTTGCTTAAGTATGTGTATAAGGAAGCTTTAGAGATATTTTAAATAGACAAATTGTGATCTGTTATTTTTGTATACAGGTTCACTTTGTATGATTGTTAATGGACCTTCTTTTCTCTTACTGTAGCCTTTGGAGCTCAACTAGCTCAACAGAAAATAGAGCAGTAAGTTTATGAAATCAGTTCAGTAATCGAACTGCTCTCCTTTTACAACTTCATCTTTGAAAGATATATGCATGTTTCTGTTACCCTGTAGAACTTGTTTTGTGACATACTATTGCCTGTACTTTTCAATTCTGTGAGAATGATGGGTGACAATGTTTAGTACTAGTACACAGACATTGTCTGAATTCTATTGGATAGGACAGTTCTTGGTATGAGAGATTTGCCATCTCTTACAAGACAAAAGAAGAGGCCCAAGTGTCATTAAAGCTGTGAAGCACATAAATCAGAGCATAATACAGTAATAGTAATGCCACCATAAAGCTACTGTAGTTCCTGTGTTTGTCTATCACTGTGGTGTAGTTCCACTGAAATGTCTACACTACATGGTTGTGCTTTCACTTTGTGATCTTTTCTTTAACATGCTCAACTGGTAGCTTATAAACTGTGCCACATAAATTCTTAATATTTTGTACGGGTGCTGCAGTTTACTGCACCTTCCTTCTTTTGAACTTTAACATGCTGAACTGGTAGCTCATATACTGTACGGTTTAGGTTCCAGTGAAAAGTTCAGCATATGTTACATTTTTGTTTGGGTACTTCAGCTTACCTCTTTCTTTTGAACTGTTCTTTTTCAGAGCCAACACCTCAAAAGAAGAGTATTTCATTCCAAACCATATGGTTGGATTAAGTAAGTTAAAGATTATTTATCTTGAGTTTATCTAAATTCTTAAAATGGGAAAAATCTTAGTCTGGCATCATACGTATAATCCCCTAAATTCATCTAAAAAGGATCATGTGGAATTCAGTCTGTATGATTAGTTGTTTAGCAAGTCATTGAACAAAAAGAGATGACCTCTAACAATCCTGACCTGACACCTTAAGTCCTTGTGGAAGCTTACCGTACAGTCACATCAAACTTTTAAAAAAGGGAGACTTGACCCTATTTGTGATATTGATTGAACATTATGTTGACTTTTTAACCAAGTGCAGTGTGCTGAAATAAATGGTGGACCCAACCTGAATGATATTGAATGGACAAATTAACTTTCTGTCCAATGTTGTGTGTACTGTTAGTGAAATATAAGTTGAATTGGTGTGTAGGGTAGTCATGAGAAAGGTAGTTACATACTCTTCTGCATCGCCTTCCTTCTTACATAAGCCAGCGTGCATGCATCTGGTAAATATCGCTAGCAGATTGATGTGAGAGTCAACAGTCTGATTTGAAATCCGTTAATCCTTGTCAAAGGCAGTTCAAATTGGGATTTTTCTGGGAGAGTTGGACACACCTTTACACTTAAGTAATCTGAATCTTGTCATCTGGTCAGGTGGTTAGAAAGTTTGGTTGGAACTAAGAACCTTTTAAGATGCAAGGTTGTGGCTCATTTGAAGTTTCTCACTACCCCTATCCTCCCTTAACAAAGTGGTGGATAATTCACTTAAAATTTATTTATAAATGTCACAAATCAGAATCTAAGCAAAACCATCCCAATCTCCTGCCACTCTATTGCTTTTGTTGCTTTGCGATCGACTGACTGTAGTACAGCGAGTAAACTCTGTGCACTGCTTTGAAAACTGAGGAAGAAAATTCATTTGAAGCTTTATCATCATTGTTTGCCATGTAAACAGTCTGCGTTTCTTGTTGCAGTCATCGGTCGGAAAGGTGAGCAGATTCAGAAGTTGCAAGAAGAATCCAAGTGTAACTTGCAGATTGCACCAGGTAAGTTGCAAATAGTAATTTGAATTTTGTTTGGAATTGTTGAATGTCATTTTGTTGTCTTGATTTAATGAGGAAATTGCTCTCAATGTTACAATTATTATTCACATTCTTTGACAGACAGGTGCTACCTTTGTGAACAGACTTGTGTCTCCATTTGTTACAATTGCAAGTGCTTGCAATGTAACTGCCTGCGCTGATTAGTCTCTGTTTAAAATTTCTGAAAAAGACATAAGAGACATGAGGGAATAGGATGCATACATCACAGTATCATTAATGTTGTCAGTGACAAGTAGCCTAATCTGAAGAATGTTGTTACATTACAGAGAGCTTACCAGACAAACGCAGACCATGTACTTTAACTGGAACACCACAGGCTATTGCGTGAGTAGTTGAATATGTTACCTTTTCACCATTGAATTATACAGATTGTTGGAAGTAGTTTATTTCCTTCACTGTACCATCTCATTTGGTGACCTTACCAGAAGGGTTTTACACTCACTTTGTTTTAGTTTCTTGCACCAGCTAAGGAACCTAGGCAGTTAGGTTGGCATGGGTGAGTTTTTGTGTGTGTGTCTGTGACACTTGCTTCAGTATGCTCTAACTCAACAGGGGAAAGTTGGATGAAAGTCAAACTTGATATGTATGTTTACCATATTGAGAAGGTGTTCCCTATTGTTTTGGGGATGTATGTCTGCCCTAATATTTTTGGAGGAGGTCAAAGGTCTTCTGGGGCAGGGGGGGCAAAACTTATGTTTCTGTGACACTTGACTTAGTACGCTCTAATTCAACAGGGGAAAGTCGAATGAAAGTCAAACGTGCTATGTAGCTCTGCCGTATTGTTTTTGTTGGATGTCAGATGTCATCTGGTGCCAGTGGGGAAAAATCGCAAAACCTTGGTAACACAGTATCTCAAGTTATAAAGCTTGGACTAAGTATAGACTTGGTATGTGTATGCATTGTCGTAGTGGTGCCTTTGGGGTGTTCAAGATTTTTGGGTCCAAATGGGCTATATGGACACTTGTATGAAGACATGCAAAATGCCTCTTCTATGGATTGTATGGTATTAAGTTGAATTGTGTCACATTGCTACTGTGGTAAAGGTTCAGGATTAATGGTCCCATGATATCGGCCATATGGACCATTTTATAAAATCATGCAAAATGTTTCTTTATGTACTGTTTAATAATGTTTCTGCATATACTGTATTCCTTTCCAGTGTGAAAGGTTTGTCAAATTAGCATTGTGGTAGTGGAAACTGAAGTGTTCAGGATTTTGTGAACCAAGGTCCAAATGGGCAGTATGGGCCACAAGTCTTAAAGGGTTACAGTTAAATATAATCTCTATGCAGAGCCCATCAGTGTCTTGTTTGGTTTCATTTTGAGTCAGTGTTGTTGTGTTTTATGATGGGGGTAGTATTTCCTTGGCAAAGAATCATGATTATCCATAACATTAAGTTCAACAATACCATGTTTTCTAACGAAGATAACGGAAATGTTGTTAGTTGATGTCAATTTCCGAATCTTTAGACTCATAAAGGAAAAGATTGATGCCATCATAAATCAAGCACAAGGGGACGATGATGGAGTGACAGAAGAGATGCTCATTCCTGCTGATAAAGTTGGACTCATCATCGGCAAGGGTGGAGAAACCATCAGAAATATGCAGGTAACCAATGTACTTCAAACACTATGGACAACTTAAAAATGTTAGTCTATTATGAGAGTGTGGACTGTTATTTCACTGGGAATTAAACGTGGTAAAAATCTCACAGTGTTATTTCTATGATTAATTCAGCGACTCATTAGCATACTGTGATGTGTTTGATGTGTTGACTGCCACATTGACATCTCCATTGTAAACATCAGACCCTCGTGATTTTATTTGTTTTTGGAGTTTAATGTCTTGTCAGTGATTTTGGTTTTACATTATCTGTCAGTACTGAAACATAGTGGTACCGATGGGCATGTATACCCAATTGGTGACCCTCTTGGACCAACTGATGTAGTCTACCATTCTTGAACCCTTTGTGTATTAGTGATGCACAATCATTGGCTTTCAATGTCGAAGTATTTAACTTATGTGGGAGAACAAAGTAGCAAAGTTCTTTTCAAAATCTTCCGGTGCCAACTACAGAAAATGAAAGCAGACTCTAAACTGACCTCCCTGTCTCTCCCCCACCCTTCCTCTAATTGGATGTCCCCCCATACTGTGGCAAACATCCCCACATATACAATTTTGAGTCATTGCATCTGCCACCACTCAAACTTAGGATAATAAAAGTATTCCATATTACTTTTGTTGTTCACAAGACAGAATCAAACTGTCACCATTTCAGAGTTCCCATGCTTGCTACAGTAGGCCTGCATAGGTACTAGGTTTATGGTCTTAAGAACACAAAAATAATCAGAATTTGATAGTATCGCCTGAAATAGCCTGAAATGCTTTGTGTATTATTAGGTAAGTCATTACCCTTGAATGGGAAACCAAGTGATGTACTGTACACGATGTACTGTACTTGATGTACCGTACATTTGACATGGTTTTTATTTGTCTTTCTCATCTTGGGGCAACTAGATGAAGCTCGGTGTTCGAATGGCTATGATCCAGGACGGTACAGAGAATACAGGGCAATCAAAGCCACTCAGGATAACTGGTGACCGTGACAAAGTCAAGGTAATGTTATTTCGTATTCTTTTAACCGCAAAGAAGTCTATTCTCAATCCCTTCAAGTCATTCCTCATCAATTCATTGTAAAGTTGATGTAACCAAGAGTAAGTCCCGAGTAGTCTATCCACGATGTGTGTTGTCTCGTGGACATTGCCACGTTGGAGTGTCATTAGTTTTCCTGGCAGAATCTTCTGGTGTAATGTGGTATTACATCCATCTGTAAGTAGTTATGCTGAAGTCCTCTGAATGCATAAAGATAACCGTAAAATGACACTAACTTCTTTGTATTGGCAGAAAGGAAAGTTAGATTTTGAAGACCACTTGACTAGTTATTGTTGTAACTAACATATTTCCTTTCCTCTTTTTTTTTTTTTGCAGGAAGCTAAGGATTCCATTAATGAGTTAATATACAATGAGGTAAATACCATTTTGTTTTTTAGGTACCTGCTTTCTTATTAATGTAATAGTATACCTAAACCTATGATGTTCCAGAGGCTAACCATATATTTTTTTTTTCCCCCACAGGGTAATGGTAAAGAGGTACGTAGTTTTTCCTTTCTGACTTTTTTTTTTGGGGGTTAAGATAATTGTTGACCTTTGTTATCATGCTGTTGTGAGAGTATGTTTGTATTGATGTGACTAGTATCTCATCAACAAGGGTAAGCCTAGGGTAATGTTATGTTTTGGGTGTATACAATTACCATATTGAGTAGGAAAAGTCTGTCCGTGAAGTTAAAAGTCATTTCGGTCAACTTGTGTCAAATAGCAAGAACTGTTTAAACTGAAACATGATCTCTGAAGTATGGGAAGTCTATTGGAGGAATTGAGGCCAACTGGTGTCAATAAACAAAAGTGAACATCATCATTAGAAAAGGAAACTTGGTTGAACTGCATTGGTATGTTGATAAGATTTTGTTTGGAAGATGATGTTTCCACTGAGGTCAATGGTCATGTCATGTGAGATCATTGATAGGTAAGCAATCTCCAGAATCCTTGTCATAGAAGAAGGGAAAGTCTGTTTGAATGTCATTGGCTATTTACACATCAGTTATAACTGTCCAAACATTGTGCAACAGTGTATGTTAGTGTTAGTTTACACAAACTTCTGCTGAACTATTGATGTAACATTAAATCTCATATTTTCCAAGAATCACCGCTTTATTTAAACCTTTTGTCTTTGAACATGAAGCTTTGAAAATTATTTTTGATGTCATAGTGTTTAACTTCATGAATGATACTTGTGATATGTCTCTTTGATTCTCAACAGATTACTGTCCCCAAGCCATTTGTCGGGATGGTGATAGGCCGTAAGGGAGACATGATCAAAAACATACAGATTGAGACTGGTGCCAAAGTGCAGTTCAAAGAAGGTACACTAATATCTTTGTACTGACGTTTGCACTTCTTGTTATTGCTCAGTTATGCATATTATTTCAGGTTATTCCTGTATATTCTGTATATTCTATATATCCTGTATATTCCTGTATATAAGGGGTGATGTCATTTCTCATTCACACAAAGTTATTCAGTACTATTAAACATGAAATTTCCATGTTTTTTTCTCTGGCAAACTGTCCATAGTTGCTCATTGATGTGAATACTTTAGAGTTATGTGAAACCTATGAATGAATGGAACTTGACAAATTGTTTTCTTTTCTTAGATAATCCTGCTTCTCACGATAGGATAGCTCTGATCAGCGGAACCACAGATGCTGTCAACCAAGCTTACAACTTCATTAAAGATATTCTCAATAGTGCACAGGTGAAGTTGATTATCTCATCACCGTAGTAATCCCTCTGGTCCATTAATTAGCCAATGGTGGAATACATACGTTTCATCGACTACTCTTAAAGGGAATCTCTGCTTGTGTGTTTAATGATGTGTATATTATTGTCAACATAGTACCTCATCACAATGCAGTGTGTAATTTGGATAATGTATGATAGACTGATAATGTACAACATAAGTCACTGATCTTTTAAAAGATGTTAAGTTACAAGCTAAACCTTTCTGCAGTTTAACATATGATGATTGATCACGTTTTATGTGCCAAACACGTCTGGAGAGCAAAGTTGGTACTAGCCCAATTATGGCTTCCTAAATAGAAGGATTTATGGTGTGAATGGTTTATGCTGAATTATGAATTCATTTGATCATGAGTAAGGTGACCCACAAACAGCAAGATGTAATTTCATAAAGGAAGAGTAATTTTGAGGCTTGTACTGCGTTATTTTCATCATGGCAGACAGTCAACCACAAACAATTCATGACATGGTATTTCTCAAATTGCTCTTGTTGATTGTGTAGATTTGTGGTCACATGGCTCATCTGCCAGCTACTCAATTCCTATTTTTTTAACTTTTTGAGATAGATTCTTCCTCCCTCTAACAAATGTTTGTGGTCTTTATATTTTCAGATGGGCGGAGGACGAGGTCGTGGACGAGGGGGATTCCGTGGAGGGCGTGGTGGCTTTGGAAGAGGTGGCCTAGGTGGCGGAGGATATGGACGAGGGGAGCAAGTGAAGCACTTTGTGCCGAGTAATAAATGCGGCATGATCATCGGCCGGAGTAAGAGCTCTTGCACTACTTTGATGTAAAAGAATAGAATAAGTAAAAAAAATGTGTCCTGTTTGTAACAGTTGACAGTTAACCGCAATGGTGAAGAAAATGGAACCTGTGCTTGTTTGGCCTGATTCATTTTGAAGCCT
>VJOZ01040063.1:0-17724 GCA_009801055.1 Stichopus horrens | reverse complement strand
CTACTACTATTAGCAACATGCACATAGTCAACAATATACACATGGAAATAATCTAAATTATGAAGAATTAAGTGATCATATAAGAGTTTGTTGTCCATTTTAATAAGTTTACCAGCCGCATAAAGACGGAAATCACTTTTAAAGCCATTCATGCGGAATCTAAAGTTATTACTTTGGCCTACGTATTGCAAATTGCATACAGGACATCGAATAACGTAAACGACCCATTGCGAGTCACAAGAAGTTATAACATTTTTAAGTCTTATTGTTAGCAGTATTACTAATACAGGCTGAACAAATTAGCGAAGTACAAAGCTTTCAGGGACTTTTCCCACAAATTCGGGGTGGTTTAGAAGCCCGGTCTTTACCTCCGGCGGGTTGCCGTACTTTCGCCCGACACAAGGTTTTACTCAAGTTAGGAGGCTGGCCAAAACTAATGATCGGCAAGTTAGGCAAGTAATGGAAGAGGAGACTAAAGTGTCACATAGGTATACTTTCCACCTAAGAGCGTTTTCTATAGCATGGCGTCGAGGGTAACGTAGTACGGGTACGTGCGAGGGTGGTGCAAAGGGAAAGTCCCCAGAAACTCTTGCAATATAATTTTTTACGAAGTTAATTTGAATACAAAACATTGGTTTAAACTGAGGTCACACATGCCTAATGGGAAATGTCCCACAAAATGTGTGACTTAGACCTTTGGTGATATGTTAACATTGTCTGATGAATATCCTCAGTGTCCAATACAAGAACACAGAAGCTAGATGTTCATCAAATAAATTGTCTTCATTTTTGTTTTCTTCCCGGGATTAGTTATAAAATTACAGTGTAGGATTAATTGCAAATGACTTTTGTCAGTTTTCTTGTTCCGAGAGAAACTTCACTTGAGATTTTTTTTATGATTATCGTGCAATTAATTTCCTGGTCTTAGGTTTTGAGATATCGAAATGACAATCATTAGTTTTTTTAGGTTGCTAGCCACACCTTCTAACAGGGGAAACAATTATATACACAACTTTGCTCATGCTTGACTGGACCCATGTCCTGCCAAATATCTGTCATAATTCTCATAGACAATTTAGTCTACAGCTACATCACTTGACATCCATAAGTTAGCTTTTTCAATAAATTATTCTTTTATAAAACACATCAGTGTTGCTTTATATGGGCTATGCAAGGGAAGCTATGGTATTTACAATAGTTTTACAATATGCTTCTTTTTATGAACCACCACTGCTTTGTATGATATGTGAAGTTAGTCTTCAAAGTCACAACTTGACTGGTTCATATATGTAAATTAAGTCAGTCCTTAGAGGTCGCGTGACACGAAAATGACATTTTGGAAAATTGGGTACATTCAGCATTGACAATGTTAAAAGTAGCCACAAATTCCATCAAAATCCGTCAAAGATTGACCAATTTACCAGCAAATTAGTGTCTCACAACTGCATCATGAATAAACGTGCAAATTTGTGACGTCAAGAGATGGACTCCTATGACTGTCTTATGTTAATCGTTCGTTTAGGTAACCTTAAGTTCAAGGACTTCTGAGAATTTTATATGCCCAGAGGGTTTTATTTTGGAAGCATGTATTTTATTCTTCAAAAATATGGACATCACTTACCGGTGTGAAACTCAGTAATTAAGTGGCAAAATATATATAGGGCTTAACAAAAGAAATACTGACACGGTGCAACAGTCCACCTCATCTGTTTTGCATTTTGCTCAAACAATGAAGTCAATATCTCAAACACTGTGCAAGATATAAACAAAATTCCGATGGATTTTCACTCAGGGTTTTGCTTTACAGCTTCTGGAAAAAGGGTGCTCTTTTCTAGAAGCATGTCACACAACCTTTAAAATGAATTGATAAAACACATACTGTATTTTTGTTTTTACGTGTGTAAAGTGCATTCGTCTTTTACACAAGATACCCTTTCAAATCACATTTTGATGCAATCCTCAACTGTATTGCTTGATGAATGCAAGGTATGTTAGTCTTTGCAATGAACACACAGCTTTTTTCCAAATCTATTCTGCTTCAACTATTTTGAAGAAACTTACTTAAACATGCTGCTTTTGAAGGAATGAAAAAAAAAAAAAAAAAAAACAAATAAGAGGATTTACCTTAAAGTAGAAGTACAGTGTCAAAAAAATTGGCTGATCAAATTCCACCCACTGCTAAAAAATGCTCAAAAAGATCATTTAAGCCAGGGAAAACATTGCACATTACAGGGAGCAGCTACAACAGGTTATTTGGTGAAGAGAAAATCAACATTAGGCTGTATATCAAACTTTCGAAGGTTACAATAAATCCATAATTAAAGCGTTCTTTCGTTATCAAGCGTCTTTCTTTAATTCTTTCTTCTAAATTTTTTAAAGTTGATAGAGATATTTCTATCTATCTGTTTGTAGTATCTCTGTTACAAGTTCATGTCCAATGCATACTACGCATCCTGATACATCATAAGCACAATTGTGAGTAAGGTCAAAATCAAACTCTGTGTAGACCTACCACTCTGCACACATCGAAAATTAGTCCTTTTTGAACCACCCAAAGAAAATCATGGCCTTGTGCATTTCACTTCTACAGCAGAATGCAAAATACAAATAGATAGAAAAAGTGAAAAATGTATATTAGCATCAGAAGAAAGAAAATATCAGACCTGTGCAAACATATTCTATGTTAGTATGTATAAGGTAAGCTAAAGCAATCACATCAGCTTCCAAAACCAAAATTGAGATAAAAATAAAGTTTTCACATAAACTTTAAAAAAAAAACAACAACACTTAAATCAAGGTAAAGTCACGTCTTCATCAGATTACTTTGTATCAATGATTTTATAATATTATCAAACAATTATAAAAAAAAATCGATCTTCTTCATCGATAGCTGCCCTCATTTCTCCTCCCCTTTTGCGTTTATTGGCATTATCTTCATCAGGCATATTGACTTTTCCAATCTCTTGAAAAGTCTATCCCCCTCCCCCGAATGAGAACAGCCACAGTTTCAAATTGCATCACAACAACCTGGGCTGTATTTTGCTGACATTACAGAAAGAAAGTCAACTTCACTCAGCTGGCATGCGATAACAGAGTTAGTGAAGCTGCATGTGTTGGAGTTTGGTCACATTTTAATGCAATGGTGCATTCAGTTTTCTTTATTCTTATGAAGGAATCACACTTGGTTCATAATGAGGTACCATGAAGTGATTGAGACACACATTTATGTCAAATAGCAACCTCTGACCCCCCACCCTTTTTCTTCTTTGAAACCATTTGCATGTTTCTGTTTGCCTTTGTGAATATGTTAATTACCTTCTCCATTAGATCATTTCTAGCTCAAGGTGTGATCAGATGCATATACACACCACTTGAAGTTCATCTATATCACACGCACACATGCACATTAACGGTTCTACAGTAGCTGGAGGATTCTGGGTGAGGCTGTGGGGCTTTGTCGATGTAAAGAGAACGCTGTCTCACCTGTGGGAGGGGTCTTTGCCGAGGGAATTGCCTCTCAGAAACTTTTGCTTGTTGTATTAGTGATGGTTTTGGACTGTGGATGAATGCCTCATTTTACTGTGACATCAAAATTATTATAACAAGATACAAATGTGGGATTGTCGTATATTTGCAATAATATATATTTTACATTAATTTTCAGGCATTCTCCAAGATTTTTTCGTCAAAGTTTGTGCCCAGCCAGTAGCCTGGTGATTTGCTCTTCATGATGATTGGCATGGCTAGAACATTGCATAGACAGTGTGTCAGTTCACATTGCTGCTGAACTTCACACTGCATGTTGAAATTGTATGTTGTTATTGGACTTATTTACATGAGAGAAAGAGGAAATGTTTCATTGATTCACTTCACAAAATCGCTTCTTGATCAAAGGATCACGATGGCCAGGTGATTGACAAAGAAGGCAGCTCTCAGCGAATGTGAAAAGAAAAGATATTTCCCTGTCACTAAAAATCACATTCACCTAACAAATCACTTCAAGATTTTTGATAGCACAGTAGATGATTCACAGCATCAGAGAGGTCGTCCACGTAGCAATCTGCTTTGACCTCTGGGTGGTGCTCGTCGGAGGGCCTGGAGGAGGGGAGAGAAAAGAGTAAAGGGTAGGTTATCAAAAACTTTCCTGGTTGTACTGGAACTTGCCAACGGGAACCATGACAAAAAAGTCACACTGGGTGTGGTATCAAACGTGAACAAAGGAAGTCTCTTACTATCCTTAATTGGATCATTTGTCTGAATGTCCGTCGTTTCAAATAGTCTGTGCACCGGGTGCACAATTTGGAACCAAGTACCCACAGTCCATAGACAGGGTGGTAACCAGGGTAACCTGAACATACAACTCATGGTAGGACACAGGTTTGTTGTGAAATCATAACAGTACGTTTAGCTTAGGTCGTTGACACCACACCATGCATCTCATAAATTTACGGGAATCACGAAGTTTTCTTGCACATAACACACACACAATATATGTTTAATGACCAAACTATGCACTGGAGTAGTCATTTCAGAACTGGGCCCTGACACCGCATGTTCAGTGGGCGCTCGGTGCAACCACTAGTTAAAAGCACATGTTTTGTCAGAACACCAGGTTTGAATATAGTTCGTGTGCTGGTAACATGATGTCATTAAAGCAATATTTTGAGTTGGTTTGTGAAACACACCTAACTTTTACGAATCCTATCAAGAGTTCTTCACATACTGATACAAATTTCCAAACTAAGATCATGACCACATCCTACAAACAACTGAAACATTACCAAAAAAAAAATCACTAATAATTCAATTTCAGGTTTCAAAAAGTTGTGACCCAACACTTTTTGCATTAATGAGTATTGATCATACCCAGAGGGTAGTTATAAACCAGGGTCCAAAAATTAAAACCACAGTGTTGATATTGTTGTAACCGATGGATGTAGCTTCCGTAATTAAGCTTATTGTAGACATTTTCAAGCAGTAGTTCTCTTCAAAATCCTCATAAATTTATGGATATCGACTCAGTGTGTCAGTCTGAGACAACAAGAGCGGCTGTCTTGTAGCAGAGGTCAGTCTGCGTTAATTATCTAAATTTATTCAGACAAATGGTCCCTACGGAGACTTGGTCAAAAGCGTTCTTTGGAACTCGCTTTTCAAGGATGGCACTGAAAGAGCTTCCCAAGGGGCTTCAGAGGACCCGATTAACGACAAAACTTGTCACAACAGAAACCTGGTCTTCCAGGACAGTACTTAGATTTCATTGTCTGAGAATTAACTGTATTTATAAATGAAAATGTTACAAAATCAGTTGCAGTGTACCATTGTCTGCTCAAAATAAGGAGGAACATTGAGTAAGGAGGAGGATGGAGAGAACAGAGAGGTTGACGATATCTGAGATGATAAATACAGTCAGAAGATGCATGAAGTCAATTCAAGCAGCTTCAAAATATTCAGTAATGTTTTACTACTCTCCCTGCCCTATGACTCCTCACTGCCCCTCCCAAATTGCCATCATGTTAGATGACATTGAATATTTATCACCGACAATGTCGTTTTCACCTTCGTTCCTGTTTACCGACGAATAACCAACATTGTCTCTGAGAGACCCTCATTTGCATAAGACACATTGCAAACCGACAGTTCACGTCGTGCCTACGAAAACCATCGAGCTGGGAAAGAGGAAATAGAAAAGTATGATAGCTCTTGCAGTGAAGTGAGATTCCTGTTTGTACCTCAGACAGATCACAAGTGTGCACTTGTCGCTCCATAGTCTCTCCATAACCTACTGTACACCCAACAGGCAAGCCACTACACAGAATGTCCGATATCCACCACTTTACAACATGCATTTCACTTCAGTGACATATCGTTTAACGTTACCAACTGTCATACTATCTTTAAAGACCATTTTAAGTTGATTAATGCCCTTTGCTGCCGTGTTTGTTTAAGATCAGACGTGAACTTGTTAAGACACATCTCCTTCGGGCGGAGGGGGGGGGTTTGATAGATCAGGTATATATCTGGCAAGTTCTATGTCCTATATTACATGGTCATCTGGGGAGAACTCGGTAGTCACCTAAAAAACAGTTCAGAAAAGGTTTTCATTTTGGTTCCCTTTCACTTGACTAAAGAAAATGGTCTAATGGCTCAACGGGGAAATTTAAATCAGCACAAAACCGGGAGGAAAAAAAGGCCAACCAGCTGAGGTGTTCGAGAATTCAAGGGGCCTTTAAAACTTGTCAGGTGTGGATGTGCACAAGTACTTATGTGCCACTTTTACAATTTGCATTGATACACATGCAACCAGGGAAGTTTTTTTTTTTTACATACAGGAGGGGGAAAATAGTAGGTCAAAAGATATTGTAGTCCAACTTTATCCCTGTTATCTGATCCCCAACGGGCAGATGTGAGAAAAGTTTAAGCTGAGGAAACTTTTGAGACATTGAGGGACAAGGTAAATCTATTGATCAGTCAACAGCTACTGATAAAAAGGGTGGGGGAGAAGCTGGGGGTTGCAAATCATTCCCGTCAATTTTGTGGCCACGTGCAGTAGCAATTTAAAGATGTTTGCATTGACACTTTAAAATTCATCATTTCAAGAGAGCTGAAAAAATTCACCTTTAGGCCAAGATGAAACACAAATTGTGAATGAGATGACTGTAAGGGCCATGCTGTGTGTGTTGTGAGATAAATGCATAATATATACATAATTCCATTTTTGGGGACAAGAAGGAGGGCAACTATTTATGTGGGACTCCCCCCTGCACCCATCCACTTTTTTCAAGCCTCTCTGCTTGAGTAATAATACTGAACACTGTGAATCTACTTCTATGCACTGTTATGTAAACAGTTGGGAGACTGATGAAAAATCATGATAATTAGAGGATGATAAAAAGGCAATGAATACCTCATAAAATGTACAGTGGCTACAGTACTTTCAGGCAAATGTCAGAAACAAGTGGCCAAAATGCTACAAACAGAGACAAAAAGATATGTATCCTACTTTTTGTGAACTGCTCTCATTTTGAACAAATCGATTTTAACTTGGATAATGTAATTACAGCTTACTGAAACTGAGTCAAAGTCTAGGACAAAATAGTTTGTTAATCTGATGAAAGCATAAATTTGCTTTTCAATCACCAAAGGGAAAGTGCATTTTTTTTGCCCAATTATATGGTGAATTTGTGGATAACAACATTTTACTGCTTTTAAAAGATACACAGCAGGTAAGAATGTTGTTGATCAACCATCCATCTTCATTTAAGCTACTAATGGCAGTATCAGATCTCCTTGAATGACTTGTTTGTGAAGCCTGCTAAAAGGTGTATGACTGCAGACCTAAACGAACTTTCCAGCAAAAGTAAACAAACAATTGCAAGTGACAGGTAACTTCAGTGTTGTGTGGGGATCGAAGAAATAAATATTGTTCAATGTTATTTCATGTAATTACTAAAAAAGGAAACATTCTTTTGGTTTCGATAACTTTCTAGTCACATTGCCAAGTAAAGTTGGAGGACACCATTCTCTGCCAAACAATATTAATCATCGACAGTCTCGGTTGCAAACGGCGACAGAAATTGGCTACGGCAAGACGAGCATCTGGCTTTAGTGAGACTTTTGAAAAGACATGTTTCTACATGGAAATCACAGGGAAAGAACCTTCTCTAGCCTCATTCAACATAAAATGATACAAAAGTGTATGCGATGCTGTCTCACGTTTTAAAGACTGCCTCCAGTTAAAAGTGCTCCAGATGAAGAAGATGTCTTGTTAAAGAGAGCAACCAGCAAACCCAGAAAAACCATCCAAAAACTCACCCAGAGCAACTTTTGTGAAACATCAACAGATGTTTATCAATTTCAGTCAAATGTGCCCTCAAAATTCACACACTCCAATATTCTAGAAACTCGATGTCTTGGTTAAAGGGAAGGTCTACACGAGATGGCAAATAGATGTGCAACAATGGTACATATGCCGACGGCCAGCCGTTAGGCCATGAGGAGCCACCAGAGGGTAAGGAAAGAAACCTGGTATACTTGTCAGAGGATCCATGTCCGCATCCGTGGGTGGGGTTTGGATGAGCCCCCCACAAGATCTGGAGTTCCGCTCAACCTATGATAGTAGGCCTACGTTAGCAAAATATACAACGACTTTTAATTTGTTGGTCATAATTGTCACGTAAAATGTTCCACTTGTGGTAAAATTGAACCCCCCACTGGACAAGCTGCATACCGGCCTGGAATCAGGGGAAAAGATTTGTCAGTATGATAGTGGATCTGCAGTGGATGTTGGATGGAATTAAGGGTGCAGGGAAAAGGGAGGGGGGTGGATATAGTATGACATAACAGTTGTATTAATTTATCGAAAGAGACCAGGAGTTGGATGGAACAAGAAAATCCACACAAAAAATATTAAATGTATAATAATGCTAGAAACACGGACAAAACTATACACAGAGCGGAATGTGATTGCAACTGGTGACATGACACATGAGCTATCTTTCTTTTTACGTGGACTGTAAAGAGAGAAGAATTCAGAATTCTATGGGGACAGACCATTGTTTCACTTTAAAAGACATAGAGGAAAATTGTGTCATGTCAACATTTTAACTGATGACACAAGAGCTTGTTACCCCATATATGCCCTGTGGGTATTACAGTGTAACTCTATACCCCTCTCTCGGTGATATCATCACTTTGTAGCTGATTCTCCATGACAAGAGGAAAGAAGTCACGAACGTTGTTGCTTGTTATTGGTTGACGTAGCAACCGTTAATTCTCCTCACAGTGAAATGATAAAACTCAAAAGAGGAGTTCCCCTTCCCCCAAAATCAAATTCATCATCCCCTCTCAACTTCCCCCCCCCAAAAAAAAAGTAAAAAAAGTTATTTCAGCTCTGCTGATGCTAGACTGCTTAAAGAGTTTCAAAATTGTTTAAAAGTATCTTCAGATCAGCTTTTAAAATTGCATATTCAAGGAAGGTTCTGACAGAAATTTCAGAAACTAAAACGTTTTGTTTTTTAATCACATGTAACAGGGTACGAGTGCGACACCAACAAAAAAAGGGAAACACGAGAAGAGCAGTCTGACAGATCGACATACCTTCGCCTCAACCAGGAACTTCCGTTGTCAATCAAATGATTATTTTGGGTATGATATGAAAGTTTGGGAGCAGATGCAGGCACCTCAAGGAACCTCGAAAATGAACGGCGTGGTTGACTGTAGACGCTCTGTGTTGATATTTAGTTATGGTGCACCTGCCTGTTACGATCAACAACTTGACATAAACGTTTTCTCCGAATGGGGCTGAACGTATTGACACGAGGGGGAGACCGGATCTCAGATTTTCACTTTCTTCGAAGGAGTTAAGCTGGCCATGACAATGACAACAGGAAAAGATGAGTCTTGATAATAACAAGGTCTGCAACATTTGTAGTACGTAGGTCATGCAAAGAGGAGATAATAGTTCACACTTGCCAGGACCATCTGATTTTAAAGAGATGACCGGTATCATACGCACAAAACGTTGACCGAGGTCTGATCGCAGCCATGGAATGTTGATGTCAGATCCAGTAGGACCAGATTATGGCATTCATGTTCAGTTATTGTGAATGTTCATTTTTCACGTGGATCTTGGTGATGAATGTTGATGTGAGTGTGATTTATCATGTTAATGTGAATGAAAACTGTGAATATTCAGTATTCAATTCACACGTGAATGCAAAGGTTCACTTATGAAATACAAGCAGAGCAGAGAGGGTAACTTTTCCCCATGTCTTCAGGACTGATGCCACCGGTGAAGAGATGTCTCTAAGACCATATTTCACCTGAACTGACGAGATAGTGACTTGTGGCATGTGAGCAAGATGCATGGACATACCTTAAAAGTGAGACCACACACTGAGTGATTTTCTGGAGGGAGCTGAATCATAACTTGTTGTTTCATAACAAACTGTTTCTTACATTCAGTCATCTGAGCAATATTTTGTAATGTTTATACTTCAAGAGTGAAACATGGAAGTAGAAAAGAAAGAAAGAGGGCACCTCTAAATTTCATTATAAGTACAAACAGTTTAGAAGTTCTTTAACTCATTTTACACTGTAGGCATGAATAACAATCTGTTGTTCTGTGGTACACCATTGAGAGAAAATGAATGAAAATGAAAATATTTCACAGTGCCCTTCATGCTCAATCTTGAGTTACTTGGAACATAATTTCAAGGGACGACTTTTGGTCAAAGATGGTCAAAACTTGCAAACCTAATCAATTTTTTTGCATTACTTCTCTCCTGCTGATTTTCAAAATCTGATAAATTGCTTGACTGAATCTCTTGCACCTATCCTCTGGTTGGTGAGATAGAAAGATTAACGGAAGTGGTGTTTCTCTCAATGAATCAACTGACTCCACGGCCAAGATTGTGTCGAATTCCCTCTTGGCAAATCCAGTCGATTGAAAGATGCTGGCTGGTTAGTATGACATATGATATCATACCTGACCAGCTGTGAGGGTGGCACTTAGGCTACATTAGTGTCATGTCTGATGTGACATGTAATACAATGTGACATGGCAGGACGTGACAGTTATCTGTCACCTGCTATGACGTAAACCATCGCCATGTCTGATTTTGACTTGTTTGGGTAATGAGAAATGCAGCCTGCTATCTAATAGAGTCTAACATGTTAGGATGAACCTATGATGCAGTCGGTATCTTGTATGATCTGTAAGCCACAGTAGCATGACGGACAGTAACATCTCACATTGACTGAAGAGCTGTTAGTACAATGTGACAGTAAAAAAGTGGTGTGACATGTGACACTATGCGATATGCTGAAATACGCATACACGCATATATAGTATTTTCCTCTGCAGGTGTTTTTAGTGCATATATTTGTTGGAAGACATTTGTTGACAGACGTTATTCCCTTTTGATGTTCACAAATCATGATTCCGATCTACTACTTTGTACAAAATCATCTGGTGCCTGATATTAGCTGTCACACTGATGGAATTTCTGTGATATGAAGTACTGAGTGTACTGAAACATTGGATTCATTGGACACTTGAATAGAATGCCAAGTATGAGATTACATAGTGTGAATAATGTAATTACATGTTACATGACACATGATATCTTATATGTGACAGGGATGGGATGTGTCACCATATATGGAATCTTCAGTATTACGGGAGACTGATATGACATTAGATCATGCTGTGTAATGTGATGTCACATGATGCATGATATCTGTCTGGTATGTGACAGGGAGAGACATGTTATAGGTTACTACATATAATGTGAAGTACGGCATGTGATGGATGTGACATTAGATTGTGACTAATGTAATGCGATGTTACATGAAACTACATGCAGCTACATGCATCCTAGTATAATGTGACAAGTTACAGTCCTTGATTTGCTACATGTGCCATGTTTCCTTTCAAACTGATGCAACGTGACACACGTTGTGTTACGATGTGTGATAATGTAGCGTCATCATACAAAAACGACAAACTGCTACCGAAAATGGCATGATTCATGTTTGCCTTTCAAGCCTGTGAAATAGAATTACAAATAAACATGACACTTTGCCAGAGGTGCTGTTTTTCATGAGATGATAGGCCTGCATGAGATGAACAATCTTCTCCAACACAGCTTGGGTGCTTCCGCTACCGAGAAGCGTTTTTTTTTTTAAACACTTTTACCGCAACTCTCATTTCGATCAGATAAGAAAAGTTAATTAACATGTCACATGGGAGCTGGATGAAACTGATACAAAGCGAGCACCATCGACTATCTGACCTACTTTTTAAGGCAGCCTGAAATGAACGTACCCTCAAAAGTTGGGTTCTAAATTCCAGCTCATATTTTGGGCTACAAACGTATTCAGCATTTTTTGTCCTATTTTGGGGACTATGCCAAAAAAAAGTTACAACTACACCAACTCCACCACCTACAGGGCATATGAGTCCTAGTAAAGAATGTGCAAAGTCATTGTTTAAAGTTGAGACTTGGTAGATTACTATGAGACTATCTTTCTGTGAAATTGACATGGTAATGACAGTTTGGAATACTTATTTGACTTATTAAAAAAAAGACTTATTATTTGCCTTTTTTCGTCGAGATAAAATGAAGGCATAGGGCTTTCAGGTCACTCAGAGAATCTGCAACTAAAATATCCTGTTCCAGATCCAACTCTAACGTTCACCTTGCTGATTTGGTGAGAGACGACCAGCGAGAAGCGAGACGTTCAATCAATTCATTCGGTAAACAGAGGGGAAAGTCAGCTTCTCTCTCAGCTTAAAGATAATCTTACCTGAACTTTCCTGTCCTGACCTGGATACCCCTCATCCCACATTTCTGGGCACCTCCGACATCGTTGACGATATCGTCTCCTATCATGATAGCCTGAACAAACAGAGCGAGAAAAAAAAAACGGGGCATGAGAAAACAAGAGTCGCGATGTCCACGTCGAGAGACAGAGAGATAAAGGAGAAGCCGGAGGTACAGTACGTCTCGGTTCTCCGGTTGTCAGTCTAAATTTTATTTAAGATCCGTCAGAGACCATCATAGGTTACCTGAAAATGTCTCTACAGCGAATCCTGGACTCGACCTAATTTTGCTCGCATTCAAGATTTTGCTCTCTGACATGGAACATTGCCAGACCCATGTGATGAACATCATGCAATAATAACAGAGTACCATAACACTACTTTCCAGTCTGACCCTGAGTTAATCAAGGTGTAAACTAATTGAGTAACTAACAAAACTTTGAGTAGCATTACCCTGCAAAATTTTTGGCAACAGCAGGGAAGTAGAGATTGTTGGATACATGTGACTTTTATACAATATTCCAGTCCATGTTCTGTGTCTAACAAATCTTGATTTCAAGATATTGCCCCCAGAGAAAAAAATTTCCTACAGGTATAATTAAAGTAATGGTCTGCAACTTCTGTTTCACTTGAATGCAGTGGAATCAGCCACTTGAATCAATTCAAATAATCTATTCAGTGTAAAACTTTAGTGAGAAAAGAGAAACATGAAAAGGGATTAATTGGAAACCAACATTTAATTTGATATATTAAAACCATGGCTATACTCAATACCTGAATGACTGCAAGTCAATACTAGTGACATGAAACGGTGGACTTTGTCAGTTTGTTAAAAATTATGATATTAGCTTGAAGTCAGGGTCAAAGACACAATTTAATGTCGACAATTTATTGTTGACTGGAAATTTATTGTTTGGTGTTTGTTAACAGGTTGAAAATTTTTAATCAAACGTGGTACCTTCAAAAGTGTATTCTGCCACTAGAAAAAAAAAATGAAAATGCAAGATGTCGGATACAGGATTTGGATTCACGATTAATCAAACATAGAACCCTCCAAAGGCTTTTTTTGCAATTAAAATGAGTCTTTTCTATTCATAGTGTAGGAACATTCTCTTAATATTATAGTCATGATGAGTTGCATGTGCAGCAGCATCCTTGATGTATGGAGGCGCCAGCCTTTGATCACGTCTCAATCTTGTCTCAACAGTTCACCGCCTCCGGCATCTCTGGGCACATGGGAAACTATGTGTATTGCAGAGTGACCTCAGAAACAGCCACGCACACTGAAGCCGCAAGATAAATATTGACGATAAGAAAACCGCTGGCATTGCATTGCCACCTTTTGCATTTGAATATCATTTTGTATTCCGCTTGGTGATTTGTGAAAAGATTTGAATTCCCGATGACGTCGGCTCAGGGGGCTGAGCTGAGATTAACTGATCCGAACGTCGGTGGCTACCGTACGGTCGAGTGGCACTTAACTCTCCTTTGCTCTGTGGATTCTTTGCTCCATGAATGCGCATGAACTATCGATCCCTAGCAGCTGGAAATTAACACCTTAACTGGTGTCAGTAAGCATAACCAAATTTGACAAATGGCATTATTGAGCTAAAATAAATCCTTGCCCCTAAAGAGGCACTTCATGTCAAGAAATGCCTATAGTCTTAAATGCTGCAGGGTCTGTTGTGCTACATTTTGAGGGCCATTGAGATAAAATCTAAAAGAAAAACACAAAGATTTATTAACATTGAAATGACACAGTACTGTCAGTTTGCTATGCAAGAGGATGCCATAGAAGGCCTGGCAGTGCTTGCATACAACAAGGAAAATAAACACACTCTCTCAAACAATTTTGGTCTGGATCCTTTCCCCCTCTCCATATGACGTAAAATGACCTTATTACGGCAGTTGAGTCCTTACACGGAGGAGGTCAGCCATATTTATGATTCTCATCACAAAGGTTTTCATTTGGGAAAATGAACTATGTGATGCTGCAGTGCAAGAGCTTATGTCCAAATTTACAACTTTACTATATTAAATATTTGTATACTGTACCACCTAATAACTGATCAGGTTTCAGTACATGGCATTCCTTTAAAATTACAGGTAACACTCCTGACGCAATCTATTTGACTGGTCTAGCAAGGTGATGAAGTTTCCATCACCTTGGTAAGGAACCATTACATGCCAGGGAGGGGGGTCCAGAATTTTGTTTGGGGGTTGGCAATAAATTCATACATTGTCTCATATTACCTTCATCTAAAAGATGCTGTCGTTGTGGTGTTTGAGTTTCTCTACCAAAACCAAGATGAGAAGAACAATAGTGAGAAATAATACTGAAGGCACAATTGATCAAGTTTGGATATTTTGGGGACTGCACGTTCACATATGGCATCCAGCGGATCCACCACTGACTACGTGTGATATTGCCTTTATGTTCAACTTTTCACGCATGTCAGCGATAAAGTTCCCGAACTTTAACACTTAAAATTTACTGGCATCAATGGAAAACTATTATTGAAAGCTATTACTATATTACATTGTTAGACAGTATTAACTTCATGTAAGCTTCACATGTGTCACTGGATGCATGTCAATTTTTTGGGTGTTTAAAGTTTCACCTGAGGTACAGCTTGCACAGTAAGCCAGCTAAGCCTGCCCAACATGCTGCACGATTTTTCTTTGATATCTAACGACGCGCCACCGTATGGGATGACAATAGGAAAGAATTGCAGCGTATGAGGACTTGCAAGCTACGATACAACGAGATTTTCAGCGTACGCATGTTTACCATTAGCACAGAATTTTGAACATGGTAAAAAATTTCAGTTCTAGCACGTCAAAGCGTGATCTGTAGACAACAGCGTCCTATTTTGGAAGCAGGGAGTTGTTACAGACCAGGATTTGTGAGATCATACTTGCCCCAAAAATTCTTTTGACACGTAGTTTTTACAAACGCCAGATGCAGCTGTATGTTGCACGACTAGTAGAATCATTGTGCGAAATGTGCAAGGGTACGTAGAGGGCAACTTTGAAACAATTGTCCATGACACAATGACATGCGTAGACTTGAGACTTTCAAAGATACCAAATCGTGTAGTATCGTAGAGAAAAACTTGCAGCATGTGAGATGGACTTTACACAACCAAGACCAGTAACAACTGGTTTCAATTTAGCTTTAATATTGCACTGCAGAAAAACTTTAAAGTTGAAAAAAAAGATATATTTTAAAAATCAAAGGTAACGGTGAAACATCAAGACTAATCACAATTATCATGAAATGTAAAAAGGTTTTTACCAAAACAATGGGATTATTAGCTAAAATCAGAGAGAAATAAACTGATTGAAAAACAATTCACAATGCTGTTGAGATTCCACTCCAACAGAAAAAGCCACAACATCCAGTATCAAGCCTTGCCAATGGCCGCTTTTAACATGGAAGTTCAACCTACAGAGTGAGGGGAAAACACCGGTTAATATAACAGAAGAATGATTATAAGGAATTTGGATATATTGGCTGCTTTTTTGGTAAAAACTGTGACTGCTTACCAGAAGTGTCACACACCATAAGCAAAGGTTAGAGCTTTTTCTACAATTCTGATACAAGATTAGCAGTGATGTAAACACTTAGGCTCCTGTCTAATAATCAGAATTATGACTTTAAAATCATAATCTTTTAAGTATTAGGGGATAATACAGTTACATTTGGAATTAAATACAATACCATGAAATAGCGCTACAAATATTCTCTGCTTTCCATCACACTTCTGAAGAGAGATCCCCCATTCCTCATTCAAACACATATAGCAACACTTTCAAGCACAGAAGTTGGCCAACTATGGCAAAGGCAACCGAATCTGAGTTTCAGAGTTTGCGCTGAATTTTGAAGTGGGAACTCCACATCCAAATGTAAAAATGGTTTACTTTGCGGACTATTAGCTTGGACGAAATAACAGCAAAAATACACAAATACAACCTGTCCTTTTCACAGGATGGAATATTTCCACCGTAAGGGTTGAAGAAATGTGGTATGAAAAACAACAACAAAAAAAAACAACCAAAATTGCGATGATTTCTTTCATCGTACTCACCCGCGATGAATCAACCCTCATGTCCTTCAAAGCCGCCTGGAAGAAAGACTCGGAGGGTTTGCCGACAACCTCGGCTTTACATTCAGCTGCATACTACAAACAAAATGGAGAAAGTTAACAAATGTCAAAAGAACACTTGAAATCTTACTATGAAGGAGGGAATGGCTGCTTCTTTTCTCCTGACAAGTCGTCTGTGTTTAACCCTGTTTGTTTCATTTCAAAGTGCTTAGTTAATGAGACAACTATGTATTTTGATAGGAAGTAAATAATTTTTTGAGGTACAGTTTTTCATGCCAAATTTACAAGTGAACAATGTATGCTAGTTTTATGTATTTGACTTCTGAGCTTCTTTGACAAAAAAAAAAGTACCTTCGCTTGGTGCAATAAAATGTATCATGGCTTTAGAGTTAGTGGGTGTAGCCAGCAAATTTCCGACTACCATTCTGCACAAGATTTAGTGAAAATTCCATGGAAAATCTCTGAAAATTCACAGAAATAAACATTGTTGCACAAGGTGGTTCAAGAAAGGGAAAAAAAGGATGCATAATTTGCACCATGGCATCTACTTGCTATCTGCATGAAGAAAAAATCCAAAGGGGATAGGACACAGACACCCCAGGGATAGGATAGGACCACCCCTTCCCCTTAGGTCCTCACTCAGTACTGTATTACACTACACTGACAAAGCACTACATATACAGCCTCACTTTGAAAACTAAAGTTAGAACCCTGTGCATAACTATTTGCTAGGATTTGGGTGATTTCAATGAAATAAACAAAAGACAGACACTGTAGGTGAAGACAACACCCAGACAAATCCCAAAAGTTCCGCCAAACAATCTAACATTTTTCATTGAAGGCAAAGACTGTGTATTTGATTGAACCCCTCCTATGTGCAATCCTGTTTTGGGATGTTAACCTGACCTGCATTTGTTAAACGAAAGGTTTCTCCATCGAGACGTGATCGTTCACGATTGCTTGAGTTTGTTCTTTTCCATTTTTAACAGAGTTCATGATGGTTGGTAACAGCTGAGGTTAATGCTCTTAAACAGATACTTCACATGGCATATAGTACTTTGACAGGTTACAAACAGAAATCTTATCCTAAGATGATAATTTTAGTGAAATGAAAATTTAATACTTTTACTTTACTACTGCCTTTTTCAAACAATAAGTAAAATGGTAAAAGTATATCATGATGACATATAAAACATGTTGTTGACAGTAAATTTATTATTAATTTCACATACCCCGTACATGAAGAAAAAAAGACAACCCTGCTTTTTGTGAAGCTTTTTAGTACATATA
>VJOZ01040019.1:654-38324 GCA_009801055.1 Stichopus horrens | reverse complement strand
TGGGTTTGCCATGACTCATTGCACTAGTAGTTAATTTGAACAAGCAACACAATGGATTAGAATGAGATGTTAGAGATAACAAGTAGGCCCATGAATATGAATTGTAAAAAATTGGGATGTCCCTTGTTTCCTTTCAAGTGAAACTTTCAAAGCATGTAAATTGAACCTCCAAGCACTGGCTTGAGGCTTGAGCAGGCAATGATTGTAAATTGAAGAAAAGCTAATAAAGGCAAAGTGAACCGTGGGTGCAAGGGGAATTGTAGGAAAACATGGTATGACTCCCAGCTATTTCGTCAAAAATAAGACTATGTTAATTTAAACCATGCATAAGCAAACACGCAGCACCATGAGATACTGTAACTTGGTTTATTTATTACAATCTATTCTGCCCTTAAAGTTAACCTATCACCTGTTTCCTGTTCTTGGCCCAAAACGGGAGTTGAACGAGCCTATCTACCCAAGTTTGTAACAGTAGCCTCGTTCAACACTCAGCTGCCCAAACTGGTTTTTGCATACCTGTCAATATACCTTCCAAGAGTAGTGGACTATACAACAGTTCACAGTAGCACTTATTATGCACTAGGCTATAAATAGCTGGTACAGTTGTTCAGTACTAACTATTATTGTGTCTATAGCCTAGGCCTCATTGTATTGTGAATATGAATGAGTGTATGCTAACTTTAACCTCCTCTAGGTAGTGTTAGCCACTGACACCAAACTATCTCCGAGTTTTATGATGGGCTTTCTACACTGCGGTAAATTAAACTGATTCTTCAGAAAATACAGTATGAAAACCTACTACTTCTACTGCTATACTGTACTGTAAGCAAGACCTGCAAAATGCCTATACAGTAAGTGACGTAGCCTTCTGCATGCTAGCTCGTAGGCAGCACAGCCATACAAACTTGAGCTCTCGCAAGTAGCGTTAACAAAGTTGCTATGTACCGTTTTCGGTTTATGTCAAAAAGCCAATGAAGTTGTGTACCATGTTTTCTTCTAACGCCTAATGCTCGTAACAATTCTCATTGGTAACGAAAGTAATGATAATTGCATTACCACAGGTTGAATGGTAACAAAGCTATTGCTAGCAAGCAGAATTTTCTAACGCGTAACGCTGCTAACGTCCATTATATTCTGAGCTGTACTGTAATTGTTTCTGCTGAAATACATTTTTAGAGTACAAAATGACATCTTGCGGATAGGTCTACTTTTGTATGTATGTGACATATGAGTGTGTGAAACATGAGTTATAGAAATTTGGCATTGTCGCAAGTATCAGGTTTGAGCTTCAATAAATTATCTTCGTTATATTTGTTTGTCAGGTTGTGTGTAAACCTTGATTTTTAAACCAATTGGAATGTAACAAAATAAGCAGCACTTGTTTTCCTTTTTGTTTGCCTTTTCTTGTTTTTTTAGTTACAATGATGTGAAGTAGGTTTGCATGCCTTTATCATAGTAACTGTATGATGCTTCCTGGCTTTACTGACTTTTGACTTACTTTTCGTTCAAATTCTTTCAGCGTCACAGACCTCACATGAAGAGGTCACTCCAGTGGTTAATGAAGAACTTGCCTTGTCATTTTCTCAAGTTACTGGTGCTGAGTTATCTCAAGCAGGTGAGTTGACGTTTCGCTCGCAGTTTGGAATCTTACTTTGCAGGATGAAATGTTACCAATCCCAGAAAGTTTAGGTAATTTAGATTTGTACCAAAATCTTCTTTTTTCATGTCTTTGCTGCTAGATTTATGGAAGCAGCTGTAATTGCTTGAGTATAATGTAAGTTTTAGAGCTGCTATTGAAGTGATCTCAGTACATTACATGTATGTGAGGTGTTGTCATGCTAGCCATCCACTAAAGTATGGGTTAGACCCCCCAAAAGAAAAAAACACTTTTGAGAACATTTCAGTTTTTGATGAGAAACAAAAGAAGAGCACCTATTTTGGTTTTGGTGTGCCTTTTCTTGAAGGGGATTTTTCTTGGTTGGAGTCTAATGCAAGTATCTCAGGTTGTGCTCAGAACTGTGGACAGTCTTTGCACATTGCACCATTATTGTTAATGTCATTGCATGTTACACCATGTGATGAATGTAGCATTGGACAGTGGAGGACATGGAGGTATGACATCGGTCCTTTTAACATCATGATTCCTTGGTCTGAAGTGGATGACTATGAGAGTCTTTAATGTTATAATATGTCTAAGGTGTGCAAGCAGATGGCAAGACCATGCTTGTAGGATAAAAACACAGCACAAAAATGAAAGGAAGCCTCCATCTATGCGAGTTTATGATCCGCAATCTCTCGATAGAAGTTTAACACTGCCTCTGTTGTCAACAGCTGATAAAGATCTTGCCAACCTGTTGATGGAACTAGGTGATGAAGTTGAAGCAGACAGCATCCTATCAACTCAGACTCCAGCAACTCAAGGAGAAGGGGAGTCAGATGAAGGTAAGGAAAAGCCTCCCTCCCCCCAAAAAAATGGGGAAAGAAAAAAATAGTTAATCAAGCCTTTCATGGAGATATAAATGAGAGTCTTGTGAGAAACTTGCAGATTAATGTCAGTAAATTACAGGAGCTTGTGTTGTAGTATTTACATGTGACAACCTTCATAGTATGACTGTGACATCTCTAACAAATGGAAGCTTTATCGCAGGTAGTGTGAAGCTTTTGTAAAACCTAAATTCAAGTGCACGATGTAATTCATGTCTATTCAGATCTTCTACTTTGTGAATCTTCGTGAAATAAATGGTGGGATTTCTTTCGATATATGAACATGGAATAAAATACATTAACACCAGATGTATTTAGCATTGTGCAATGCTATGATATGTAGATAGGTATTAAGCTCTTACAATGTGGTAAATTCAGGTATGTTGTTCCCTTCTTGATTTATCCAAAGCAGAGCTTGCCAGTGCAGAGAGGGAAGAAAGTTTTGAGATGTCTCAGGTCTGGCAGAAAGAGGAAGAAGAGGAAGATGGATCTATGTAAGCCAACTATGACTGAAGGAAATATAAAAGAAAAAAGTTATACTGAAGATATAAACAAACAATCATGGTCACATTTTTATCATCTCATTCCCTTCATATGAGTGTTTTTGTAAAGAGTTAATGGTATTCTATTAGTATAGTTCATGTCCACTTTAGAATTTGAATGTATTACTGTTGCAATACATGCCATTAGTTAATAGATTTGCAATTGCTAACTTGAGAGGTATATATAAGAGTACAGGACAAATTTCATGGATTTGTGGTGTGACACATATCCCCTTGACAAATAAATAGTTTACTGTTTTAATGCATGTCTTTCTATGTCCACTTGCTGATATCTACTGGCTTATTTTATTGGTTATGGCTATTAGACATATGTCTGATTGCTTATTTCAGAGGTTTGCTGTTAGAATACTTTTTTACTCAGTCAATAATTTATTCTATGTGGTCTACTCACAAAATTGTAGTCTCTTTCCCATATCCGCTTGTTAGTTTGGTAAGTTATATTTACTAATGTATTTCCTCCGGTATCTCTCACATATAATTAGTCATTTAAAGTATGTTTTATTACTGTTGACGGGGGGGGGGAGAGAATTGGACAGTGTTCAGCGACTTATCTGTCCAATTTTTCGTCCTATCAGTATATAAGAGAAGAGAGATTACTAAGCTATAAAGGCCTTGTAGAAACTTAATTTGTTTACTTTGAACAGGGATGAGAGCTTGATTCCAGAGATGGATGAAACAAGTGCGTTTAGTCGAGAAGAACATGACTCTGCTTCTCAACTACCACAACTTGATGGACAAAATGACCCAAAGCCAGGTATGTTCATACATCAAGTAGTCACACTGTACTTAATTTACTTGAACAAATATCTGACTCACTCATCTTTTGGTATGATATGTATGTTGATATCCTTTTGGCTTGATAGTTCATAGTTGTAACGTGTGAAGTCAACATTAGTTCTGAAGCTTTGTAAACATGGTCTCCACATGTGGAATGGGGGATGTCGGGCATTGAAAAAGCTTTTTATAATTTTTTGTCCAAACATGTTCAAATTAATTTTGATTATACAGGGCATAAAAGACAAACTGTGTATGCATTACTGTATGTACTTAACTACACTGACACAGCTAGTTGAGAAGTGCACAGGAAATCTTTGTTTCACCAGGCGGTAACCATGTGTTTAGTATGAATTGCATGGCAACTGAGAAAACCTCAACATAATTGGATTTGGAAAATGTACCTCACCACTCCATGACCTCCATGTTCTTCAATGTCAAAGCAAACATAGTGATGCTGGCGTGGCTGTATGTGTCTTTGTAATGCAATGCTTGTAAACATATTTGTGAAGAATTGAATTCGGGCTGACATTACATCTGGTATTTAGACTTATTGCATTTAATGAAGATCAAACGTCATTTGAGGCCAGTAAGGATCAAATTACAAACCCTGTAAACTTATAATATCAATTATGCTTAAACTGGTCAAAACATGAGTTTATGTGTGTCATGTGGGAGTGCATTAAACCTATTGTTTTTGATGGAAGAAATCAATCACTCGAGGTCAAAAGGTGTGACTATACCAAACAAATTGTGTGAGCAATACCTCAAAATATGTGGTATGACGGTGATGAATATTCACCTTAAGAATAAATTTGAAGGTAAAAAGTGGAGAGGGTTAAGTTGCCGAACACTATACCTGCTGAAAAGAAGCTTGGGCTGACTTCATAGCTGGTACTTTGGTGTGCCAGTTTAATTTGAGAAGCAGTCTATGTTTAGTGGACGTTAAAGCTCTTTGGGGGTTCATAGAGATTAAAAGTGTGAATTAAAAACTGGTTACATCATCAAGTGCATTTCTTTATTCTTTGTATTGCTTCTTTTTTGTTAAATTTGATCAAAGTTGAATATGATGGAGATAATTTAAAAACTTTGTTATATCATATTTAGTTGGATGTAAGTCAGTTTCTAACAGTTGTCGATAGTCAACTTTCACATTTTGGCTTTGTCCATTCCAGAACGAAAGAAAAAGTCAAAACTGCAAATGGTCCAGGAATTCAGAGCCAAAAAGGCATCCCACCAACTGAATAGTATGTCTTCCCTTAACCCCGTCCCATCTGGTAGTCAAGGTAACTTTCAGGCTGAGGTCAGCAACATTGCTATGGGAGGAACTTCTGCAGCACCCTCAAGTTCAGGTCCAGTTGAAATGATGGATGAAGAGACAAGTCCAGGGAAGAAGACCGATGACAGAGCAGCATGGTGTATAACATCGAATGAGACAAATTTATCAGGGAAATCATCCTCCAGCAATACTTCCAATCCTGAGGAGATGAAGAAAAAGAATAAGACCTTTAATGTGAGCAATACATCTGGCTGCAACGAACAGACTGAAACTGTCACTAAGAAGCGTGGGAGGCCCCCCAAGAGAAAAGATAGAGCACACTTGTCAGAAATTAATAAAATAGCCAACAGTGGGGAAGGGAGTCGTGATAACGTTGATGTCAGTGATGAAATCCTTGCCAGAGGAGTTGATCTTGGTGAAACGTGTGGCCCTTCACAATCGAAAGTTAAAGAGATAGGCAGACCAACTGTGAAATTGTGGAGAGCAAACACTAACCACAATGAGTACGTTCCCTTCGACAAAGTGCCCAGTAATGTTTATGGTTCCCCCATCGACCAACCTCAGATTGTGAGCTCAGGTAGTGTTGTTCATGCAGACATCTTTCAAAATGGTATTAAAATTCCTAAAAAAAGAGGCAGACCTCCCAAAAAATCAAAGGGGATGGGGGTTGTCAAGAAAAGCATTGGTGGTGAGATGAACAGTTTAAGGAAGGACAGCAATTTGACTTCAGAGAGTTACCTTCCACCTTCATGGAAGAAACAGACCGATCCAAAGAATAGAAAGTTCCAATCAAACATTCACCTTGCAGTGGGTAGTAAGTCACAAATTAACAATAAACAAGTCACATCAACATACGAAATAATGGATTCTGTTAGAAGTACGGAGAAGCCCAAATCGCTGTCTGGTAAAAGGAGAGGGAGACCTCCAAAGGTAAAGAAGACCATTGGTGGTGAATCTGAACAGCAAACATCCAAAGATGTTGTTGTGCTCGATGTCAAAGCGTCAAGTCAGATCAAGATGATGCAGAATTTGGAGGAACAAGTTGACAGGAGATTGAATGTCAAGGGTAGTTTAGAGAACAACATGAGCCTTAGTCCTGGCAGTAAGAAAGTAAAGCCATTGATGTTAAGAAAAGATAAAGACATCCTTACAAAGAAGAAAACAAAAAAGGCAGTTGCTGAAAGTTTCCAGCCATGGTATAGTTCATCTCCGATCAGTAATGGTAGTCCTCATTCAAGCAGCATCAGTGACTGGACCTCTCCACCAAAGGAGGACTCAGAGAGCATTCCCAAATTGGTTTATAAAGTGAAGAAAAAAAGAGGAAGGCCACCACTGAAGTTCAAGAAAGATCATGCAAAGCTTGAAAATAGTACAATGGCATCATCACTCGAATGTAATACCTCTACTTCATATGAGGCCAACATCTCTAAATACCGTTCCTTGCTATCTGTAGAGGAACAAATGTCCCAAGAAAAGAGAGACCAAACATCAACAGCAATTAAGAAGAAGAAGAAGAAAAAGAGAAAGAAACAAGAGGATGTTGTGTTAAAGCACAAACAATTTTTGACTGAATATTCAGATTCAAACAGATTTGCTACAAATTCGGCAAACAATGTTTTAAAACCGATCATCGTAAAGAGACAAAAAGATGATGTTCAGTTCTACATCCAAAGAGAGAGAGTGCCGCACTTTATTTCTCTAACAGAGAGTAACCCTGATGGTGCCACGGTTGCCTCCTGCATTCCAAACCTGCCAAGTAACTCCAGCACTCCTGTACCTAAACGAAGAGGACGACCGCCCAAGCATAAAACTGCATTAAAGAAAGGATTGAAAAGTGGAGGAGTTTCAGTAGTTGATTCTGAAACTGTCTATAGTCAAACATTCCGTAGAGGTCATTCCATAGGTTTACCACGACTGAAGCAAGTGAACGTTAATTTGAGCAAAGTCGTCATCAGTGCAGATGTGGAATCAGTGGAAGAGGTCGCTAGTATCCCTGTTAACACCAATGAAAATAGTGAATATGAGATGCAGTCAAAGTTGGACTCCATTTCTATAAATGAAATGACAGAGTTACCCACTGGCACAGAGAAATACCAGAGATCTTCACCTGAAGAAATCGGTATGGCAAAGGATGTGGGTTTTCAGAACATCTCTAGAGCAGAAGTCAAGACTAAGAGACGGAAGAAACATAAAACATTGGGAATGAGAAGAGCGTGGTCCCACCAGATAGAAGATAAAAAGGTGAAATCAGATAAGAAAAGGATCAAAAAGAATAAAAGTCACAAATTGTCAAAACAATCTCTCTTTTGTGACTCTTTTATCAGTTCTGATTCCTCATTTAACCTCACAGACTCCATGTCTGTGGACAGTATCAGTTCATCTTCCTCAGTGTCAACACCTGGCAAAGCTGAGAGGCATGGCAATTTTGGAGGAAATTTTTCTCCAGTTGAAACATTGGAAGGTGATGTCAAAACTGTGCCTTCTCAAAACGGAACAGCAGGAACTGAGCGTGTGCTTACATCCAACCTTGTGGTAGAGCGTTCAATAAATTTGGATGTCTTTCCTGTTGAGAAACTGATGTTGATGCCGGAACTAAACCCGAAGATCGTTTTATATCGCTTTCATAAGAAAAGCATGGACTTGAAAGGACAGTCCACAAGCAGTCATGGGATCAGTCCCAGAGAAGCAAATGAGGATATGTCAGAGGAACGTGGTGGACCAATACATACCATTCCTCTTTCTACTGGTGTTTCACCATTAGAAGATGGTTCTCTCCAACAAAGGAGATACATTCCTGCCAACCTCAAAACTGCCCGGATGAAGAAATCCAACACAAGGATGCGGAAAGCTGTGGATTACTCCTGGCTAGCTGGAGTCAGACGGTATTACAAAGGCCCAAAACAGTATTCACTGAAGAAAGACACAAGCGTCTCTGAGAGAGCTAGCACATCGTCTGACAAGGTTGTTGACTTGACGGTTTCCTCTCCAGAGGGAGACGAGTCTCAGAAAACTGCTTGTGTGGAATCAATAAGTTCAAGTGACGAAGTTGTAGAACGTGGCACAACTTCAGTATACAACAATTCTCCAGGCGATGTCAGCACTCCAGTAAAAGATAAAAGAAAGAGTAAATCAAAGAAAGAGACTCATAAGAAGACAAAGAGTAAAACTTGGAGTTGGTCCAGTTCACCCCTTGCCAAATCAGAACTGGGAATTTTGATAACACCTCCAAGTATTTCTAAACAAAAATTCAATCCATCCCAGGGTGCAAGTCCTATCTCAAGTACACACCAATCTGCCAGAAAGATCGCCAAGCCTGGTAAGAGGGGTCCTGGGAGGCCCAGGAAATTGAAACTACCAGATGAAGTGAAGGAAAAAACAAGAAAGAAATCTCCAAACAAGAAAAAGATGAAAGGAGTGGAGATTACTTTCTCACCCAAGAAAAAACTTGGAAGTCAGGGATTGATTGGAGGAGCATCGGATGAAGTGTACAGCATAGATGATAGGCAAGAAACAGGTAGGAAGGAAAAAAATACAATCAAAAAGTCTGTTATGACATCTAAAGTGGATGGTGTGACTTCAGTGAGAGAAAAGCCTATTTCTAAGACTGCAGATTCTTCTTCACGAAAACCTCCTGTTAATGAAAATGTTTTTTCCATAGGGTCAGATGAAAGCGAAGAACGACAGCACCCATTCCTACAGACTCCACCAGGGTCCCCTTATCATGATGTCCTTTGGAACTTGGCATATCCATCGCCAGCCTTGTCCCTTCCAAGATCCTCACCACCAAAATTTTGGTCTCCAACAGAGAAGAGCACACTCAGCACAGCACCATCATCTGAAATCATGCATTCCTCTTGCCCCTCATTGAAAGTACTGAAGTCAAGTTCCAAGGATGAGCTACTGTCATTAATGGATCAAGATGCAGGTCAAGATCTTTCCGATGGCACCAGTGGTTCACCTCCAATCGACGACTGGGACTCCGAAAAGGAAGATAGTTGCAGCACTCCTGCTGATGCAATGAGCACACCCATGGAGTTATTTGAAGAAGTTGATGAGGTAACATCAATAAATAGTGAAGGAAAGATGGCTACTCAGGAAATAGTCTCAGAGTCATCAGACAAAATCTTGAGTTGGGATGAAGATACTTACTCGCCTGTTGGAGAGGCAACGACTCCTGAGATGTCAGATAATGAGAAAAAAGCCACAGAAGTTGGAGAGGCAGGGATACTTTCTGAAGTAAGTGAAAACATCACAGAAGAACATCATGTGGTGCCTGCGATGGTATGCAAGAAATCCACGAATGAGCTGAGTGGCCATGGCAAAAGTTTGGATAGCAATGGGAATAAAAGTGGCCAAAATTATTGTCTTGATAGCAGTGATACAGGTGTGGTAAAGGGTTGGGTTAATGCTAATGAGAAACAAGATGACCACCTCTGTGCTGAGCAAGAGGCAGAACATGGAAGTTTGAGCCTACCAGAGGAAGATAGTGATGCTGTCAATGATGAGAGTCACCTTTCATCATCAGTTGCAGGTGGTGAGGGTGATGGCACTGCTGCTACCAGTAAAATGGATCATTCTGGTCATGAGCAACATTCTCATGTTGCTATCTTCCAAGAAGATCCCTCAATTCAAAACAATGATGATGCTCCAGGAAACATTAGGGGAGGTGACAACAAAGATGATCCCAGGGGTGAGGACTTACCAAAGACACTATCTGTCAATAGTAGTGATGATGGGGATGAGGAGCAGTTGATCCCATACCCTTTAAGTATGCCAGATTCCATATCATTATCAAGTGAAAGTGAGGATGAAAGTCCACTGCTTGGTCTTCTGGATGAAGTAACCCAAGATGACACCCCACCTGCAGATTCAAATAATGAGGTCACAGCAGGTGAAGGGAAGCTTGCCGACAAAGACGGTAATGGCTTATCACTTAATGACACAGACATGGAGGGAGATGTGATAGAAAGGTGTTTCTTGAAAGAGGATAATAATCCTCTGGTGGGGACAAAAAAGACATCCTTTCCTCTCCAACCACCAGTATGTCATGGAAGCAACACATCTGATGTTGAAGTCATATCTGACAGTGAAGACCAAATCTCCAGCAATGAAAAACAGACATCTTTCAACAAAGGAGAGGCATCCAATGGCAAAAAAGGGATATCCTGTGGAGAACAGACATCGGATCGTGAGAAAAGTACTTCTCTCCATGGCAAAGAGACATTAGAGAAGGAAGGACAGACCATTGATGGTGAAAATCAAACATGCAATTTGAGAGGACAGACGTATCATGGAAAACAGACATTTGCAGATGAAAAGAAGACATTATTAGATAAAGACAGGACTCCTGGTGATGGAAAGAAGATGTCTGGTATTGCAGAGAATCATGGAAAACAAATGCCTGACAGTAACAAAGAGACATTGCCTAATGAAAACCAGCTGTCTGATTGTGGAAAACAGACATCAAGCAATGAAAAACTTACGTCTGGCATTGTCAAAGAAATGCCTTCCAGTAGCGAACAGACATGGGATCATGATGGACAGGCTGTTGGGATTGAAATGCAATCATCAGGTAATGAAGGAGGGACCACTACCCCTGAAAACCAGACTTCAAACAATGAAGATGCAATTCAAATGTTGGTAAATGAAAAAGAGGCAACAGTTTGTAATGAGCCAGATGTTCATCCTGAAATCAAGGCACCATGTACTACAGAGCAGATGGATGAGCTAGGAAAGCAGATGTCTGTCAATGATAAAGAGGCAGTGGGTCATAAAGAAGGGATAATTGATCATGAAGAGCAGATCTCAATTGACAGTGATGTGACTTGTGATAATGCTCAATTGATGTCCAGCAATGATAAAGGGACAGATGACCATGAAATGCAGAGATCTTCTCACGGGGGACAGACATCCAACAATGAATTTCAGAAATCTGATTTTGTGCAAGATGTTGCTGTCAGTAGCAAAGAGGTTCTGAGTAATGAAGAGATCATTGCTCAGGAAGAACAGACCTCAGAGATGAAAGAAGAGACATTTAGTAGAGGCGACAATAGGTTTTCATCAAAGGACACCAATCCTGATGAAAATCGATCAACGGAGCATGCGGTAGAGCAAGGAAGTGAACATCCAGATGATGGTAATGATGCAAGGAACAGATTAGAAGACACTGCCACAGAAGAACAGCACTTAAGGAATAGAGAGAGTCCAGTCATTGAATTTCAAGGAACTGACCAACAGGTGAAAAGTTTAATTTTATCGTCTGCCAGAGGGACGCATGATGTAAGTTATGAATCAGATCCGTTGAGAGATGGATATGAAGGTAAAATGGAACATGCTCAGAAGGATGTTGATGGGAAGGTTGGTGTAGCTACCGTGCCGAAGGAGGATGCCACAAACCTTCAGCAGCAGCTGCTAGGTGAAGAATATGACAAAACTGCCATCAATACCAGCAGTGATGCACAGGTAGACTCACCAGAAGAGAGAATTGCCGGTAGAATGAGCCCTGTTATCCAGTTCCAAGGTACCCCTAGCCAGATACAAAAGCTTCATGTAGATTCTCCTTCACTGGAACAAAAACAGCTTGTATTTGAGGAAGCAATCCATGGAATGGTAGAGTCTGTTGTTGAGGGACAGCAAGATGCAAACAATGCAATGAAGATAGTAAGAGATGCAAGTAGCCCTGTTTTGGAATTTCAAGGAACGGCTTCCCAGATAAGCAAACTGGATTCAAGCTATCCCATCGAGGATGAGTCAGCTAGAGCCGCTGCCTTTATATCTGACTCCAGAAATAGCTTTGGTGACAACAGCCTCATAAATTTGCAGAGCAAGGAGGATTCAGTTGAAACGGAGAAACTTGCATCAGAGTTTGGTAAAGCCCAGGTAGAAAAAGACCTGAAGGAGATTAATTCTAATCTCTTCAATGTTGCAGATCAAATGGAGAAAATAAATGGATACCAGGATGATGGGAAGAGAGAACAAGGTGAAGTGATTGGTATCACAGAGGATGGTGAATGTAACATTCAGTTTCATGAGATGCTAGCAAAAGAGGAAGAACTGAAATTAGGTGATAGTGGGAGGAAAGTAGAAGCTGCTTCACACCCTCAGGGAGATGGCAGTAATGTACCTGTTGCTGAAAGTGTTTCACCTGAGGATGAGATTTCCCAGGAAGTTAGTCCATCCGGTGGAAGTGAGATGTCAAGGAACAGGGAAGAGATGGACAGGAATAGGAGACCAGCACTGGACTTTGAGAGCACCTTCATGATCGAACACTCCCAATTCGTTCTCTCTGACTCGAGTGATAACATCAACCCCAAGGAGATTCGTGGCTATGACCCAGAGTCATCCATCGGTTTGTTGGACTCAGAGGTCAGCAATTCCAATCAAACCACAGACGAAAACTGCAGCAGCAGCGAAGAGACGGCCCACCAAAATGGTGATGGCAAAGTAACTGGTAACAGCAGTAATGGGGCGTCAAAAAAGAAGAAGAAGAGAAAGAAAGAGAAGGTTAGGAAGAGAAAAAAGGAAAAAGGGGAGAGAGACGATTCAGAGATTGCAAAGAAGAAGAGGCGAAAGAGAAAGCCTAAAGAGAAAGATGGTGAAGAAGTTGGAAATCTGCAGGAGAGAAAGAAGCCTAGAATCAAAATGACATTTCGGAAAATTAGAAAGTCGTCGAGCCAACCAACAACTGGTAGACCGAGCGAAACTGATAGAAATGTGATGGAGGATGTCCCAAATGATTATTTCACAGAAGGTGGTACCTGTGACCATGTTGATTGTCAAGAGATGTGTGAGCCTTTTCTTCCGTCCAGTAGGCAATCAGTAAACTCGCTGTCGAAACTCAAAGAGGTATTATCCCGCCCAGCCAGACTGGAAGGTTACACGACCATGAGGGAATACCACCAGATGCAATTTCTTCAAAGCTCAGGATCTTCATCCAGTAATTTACAACAAGCCAGCAAGAGTGCACGGCCCTCCAAGTTGGACCCACCCAAAGCCAACATGCCCAGGAGTTCTTCACAACCAGGGAGAAAGAAAAAGGGGGATGGCAACAGAAAATCATACATCAATTTTGGCATTATTGAGAAAAAGGATTGGAGAGTAGGTCTGAGTAATAAACAGAGGATTGAAGAGTTGAAAAGGGTACGCTCTGGTGGCTGTCCTCCAGAAGACGGTGGAGACAAAGGGAAACAGCCAGTGTCAAGCAAACTCCCCGGTGGGAAACGAAAGTCGAAGCACCCTCGAAAGAGACTCAATACAATGGAGAACGAGGTCATCGAAGCTCTGATGGACCTTTCGGAACTTGGGGGTGTGGGCGTCTCTAGGGAGGAGGGTGTCCCAAGGGAAGAGGACATCAACAGAGGTGATACTGCAGAATTTAGCCGCAATTCTGGTACATATTCTCCGGAATGTTCCAAAGAACCTCAGGAGGGGGAGAGCGTACAAAGGGAATCACCAATCGTTGTCAGTGATAATGAATCTCCCCGAGCTGACAACGAAGTCATCGTAATAGAGGATGAGGAAGAGGATGTCGTTAGGGAGGCCAAAAGAGCCAAAATGGCTGATCCTGCCTCACCCATCAATTCAAGAGATGTCAGAGGAGTAGCACGGGGGATGGAAACTTCCAAAAGGAGTGTTCCAGAATCAAGTAATGTTGACCAAAAAAGTTCAAAGAGGAATCTTGTTTGGCATATTCCTGTCAGACCACCCCCAACCAGAAATGAAATTCAGACAAGCCTCACCAAATATGGTCTCACAGACTGTTCCCATCAAGTGCCATACTGGGAGAAAAGTGGAGATATACCATCATTTGTGAGGTAATTATGTTCATCATGAATTAATGGATGTAAAGTGTGAATATTGCCAAAACTTTCAGTGTTATAAAGGTCAGACATCGTTGACACTTATGATTGGTGATCAAGTTGGAAAACTTTGGTGAATTTCACCAAAGAAAGGAATTATGAAAAAGTATTGATGAGTTTGTCACGTGGCTGTCGACTTGCATTAAACCCTTGGTGAAGTATTTAATTATGTAACAGGTACAGCCCATCACTTGCATATTTGCCGAACTTGGCATAAGTGAGTTTAAAGTCCTGTTTCACGTTGCCTTGGGATAATACTTGTGTGCTTATGAGTCTCAACATTTGACAACAGAAATGTCATCTTTCTTCTTTATAAAGTAATTTATGTTGTTAATTTATTTACAGGGAAGCTGCAAACATGCAAGTGCAATTGAGTTCAAACCTTCCAGGGGCCTTAAAGGAAGCCCTCCCACCCTCCTCATCTGTTGGACTGAACCACTGGAAAGCTGTGATGTTCATTAAGGATCAATCACAACCTCTGTTGTCTCAAGGACAGACCTTTTTCTCGGAAGAAGGCAGAGCTGTGATGAAAAGCCTCATGGAATCAGCAGATTGTAAGAGGGATGTTGTACTAACTCCATGTAAACTGCCTCCATCTGCTAAGGAAGTCTCAAGGTGGCTTCATAGTAATTCCAAGCACCAACCCTTAGCTTTTTCCAAAGATGCAGCCCCGAATATCAGCCGGAAGGACCCCTCGAAATCGCCCTCTGACCGAGAGATCATCCTTCAGCCATGTGACAAAGCAGGCAGTGATGAGAGGTCACAGACTGAGGTAGCAGATAACAGTGAGAGGTCACAGATGGAGGTAGCAGATAACAGAGAGAGGTCACAGATGGAGGTAGCGGAGGAAGATCCTCCAAGTCCATATCTGCAGGAATTGATCGATGGGATAGAACCATCGACGCCACCGAAATTATCCGGCGATGTGACATCGCCAGTTGCCAGTCTGACACCACAGAATCTTCCCCTTCACAGTACTCCAATGACAAAAGAGAACACATGTAAACCTAACCAACCGGTGCTCACTCCAATCTTGGTCACCTCCAGCAAAAAAGATCCTGCAAAGCTGAAACGAAGGGTGTCCCTCCCAGAAGCAGTGGAACTCACAAGGCCAAGTGTCGTCACGCCTGCTCAGGTGAGTTTCACCTTTTAAGGACCTCGATTCAGGCCTGACGTTCTTTTTTGTCTTTGTAAAAATGATGAGGGTGGCAGGTGGTTAATAACAGGTTCTGTGATTGGTCATTCCACAAAAGTCCATTTCAGGTAATGCCCTCAATTTTCAATTTTATGATACAAGCTGTGATGTCAATTTCTTCCCTTGTTTCAAAAATTGTATTTTGCAATCCAGCAGCAGTAGCCAGTGTAAGATCAAGTTTGCCTAGATGGGTGGGTCACCGATCTGAGGAGGATGACTTTTTCCTGAATATTTGTCAGATGGGTTTATCAATTTCAGTACAGATGACATCATTGCACACTAGATTATCATAACAACAACAAAGGACACATTTTGCTGTCATGAATGAAGTTGTAACTGTTTCAGGCAGCAGTCACAAAGCCCCCGACTTGCTTGCAGTACTGTCCTGCAAGTTCTCTTCTTTTTTTTTGTACCCTTTGTACTTCATTGGGGTCAATGTTAGTCCTTTCATAGTTTATAAATGAAACACCCACAAATGCTGCATCTTGTCCCATTTGTGCATAGTGATATATTCGACTTTTTTTTTTCCCTAACTTGGTTAAAGGATCATGACCCTTGTGATTTTCGATCTCTTTCAGCCTTCCATGGCAACTCCACTTGTGAAGAAAGGTTCATTCACCTCACAGCTGGAAGGCCCAAGCTTGAAAAATGTCGGAGGGTTCAAGTGTAGCCAGTCGAATCTCCAAGATGCCAAAGCCCTCCATGAGGTATGGAAGAAAAATTAGAATGTCAGAAACCTCACAGGAAAGAAGGAAAGACTATAAGATCAAAACTGGATGGTGAATTTAATGTAACCTCAAAAAAAATTCAAATCTGGCATTTCGTTCTTTTATTGATCACATGTAAATAGCCTGCAAGTCGCATCTTCAAGTCACTGTTCCTCTTTCCAGACTGGCTTTACTTTTCTCTCAGACTTTGGATTTGAACTTTTGTTGTCAAAGCAAAGTGCAGCATCTTTTATCTGTAAATGTAACAAGACTGAATGTGATATTTGTGAATGATACAATTCCTTTGGACATGCAGGTGAAAGTTGCCTTTCCATCTGCTATTGCACTCTAGCATGAAGAATGTTAAAAAAAATAAATAAGTAAAACTTTGCAAAAAAGGTCTCTGGCCATGTCAAAGAATTGTTGAGATGAAAACATTTTCTCATGAAACAATTTGTCCCCCAGAACCAACATCTGACTCTTATGAGCGTAGAGGTCCACGCCCACTCGAGGGGTAAGCTCAGACCCGACCCAGAGTTTGATCCCGTCAGAGCTATCTTCTATTGCATCGCAAGTGAGAACTACGGTGAAGGGGTCGGAGACGGGGCCCGGTCCGAACACGTCGGAGTCATCTCAGTCGACAATCCCAACAAGAATCGGCTGCAGGCCCTCGACCCATCACAGCCGCCATTTACGCTGTACGGACTGTCGGATATTAAAGTTACCAACGTGAAGGACGAAACCGAGATGTTTGAGGAACTGGTCAAGCTCGTCCAGAAGTGAGATTTTTGGTCGTTTGTATTTCCTTCTAAATTCAAACTATTTCTGTCATAGGAGTTAGCATGGTCATTAAATTTAATTTAATGAAAGTGAAACAGGAACTACCAAAAAGTAAATCATACTTATCAGGTTGTAATCTTCGCATGTAATTTCTCTGTCCATCGTAATATGTGAGATCTTCTAGGTTTCACGCCAGTCACCACTGGTTCCGTATGGACAGTAAATGATCCATATCAGAAATGTGAAAGGAAGAAAAATGGAATTTGAGACAACTTTATCCATGCCCAGTTCTGGAATGCTTTTGTCTGAAGGTTGTTTTTTTTTTCTTTTTATCTTCTGTATGGTGTCAAGATTACCTGTTCAAAGCTCTTTGGTATGAAGAAATAGGGTGTCATGTCTGGAATCCTGTTCAATTGTCATGATTCTGTCTGTCTGTCTGTCCATCTGTCCATCTCCAGTGCCTTTTGTGTTTGTCACAGCTTGGTTGCTTCACTACCGGAGTTCGTCAACTGTTCGAAATCAAGACAAATCATATTTTTCTGACCCTCAAAGTTGCGGCAAACTGAATGAAAATGAGAATGTGAGATGATGTCTTACCTTTATCCATTCAACCATTGCACCCTCCCCCCACTTTGATAGTCCAACATGAACTTCTGAGATCAAAAACTGCTTTCCCATGCATTCTTCTTGAAATGTGCAACCTTTTTTGCTCAATTTTCTCTCGTGACTGAGTGATGCATTAGCTGTGTTTGTCAAAAGACATCTTCAAACATATCGGCCAAAACTTATAAATGATGCTAGTAATAAGTGACATCCGACAACTGTGAGATTTTTTTGATACACTGCTTGGATGTACCAATTTAAAGTTCCATATTCAGGGTTAAATATTGACGAGCATGTAAAATTTTTCATATATTATTGAAGAATTCCTCCTAATTCTTGAGGGGTTGGGGATCATGTTCTTGTTTTCATGATTGGTATTCTGAACCAGATGTCAAGCTCAAAATGCAGTCAAATGACAACGGGAGGGCTGCAAATAAAATGCAAATTGAAAATTGTCATGCGAATCGCACAGATGGAAGACATGGGCAGTATTTGTCTAATTGGCTGCAATTTGCATACCCCTGCTTTAACAAATCAGTGCAAGTAATAAATACTTTCGACTTTACCAAAGAAGTCAGGCTGTGTTGGCTCTTGATGTTGCAGTTGTAAGTTTTCATCTGTCAGGCAAATGATCTCCAATGTTCAAACTAGAACGCTCTGCTCAACACACATTAAAACCCCTCTCCCCCCCACTTTTGTCTCCCACTTTTGTTTCTATGGTCACTTCATAATAATATGGACTTTTGTCATTAAAAGGTAGGGTGCATGCATGCAGTAGGTGTCACCTTTGGTTATAAGCCAGTCTGTTCAGTAGTGAAATGACTGAGCCTTTTTGTATTTTATTTTTATCTATCTTTATCGTCAGTGTTTATTTAATGGAGCTCACATACTCACGATCGATGGACATTACGCAGTCTTCCAAAGACATTTCCTATCTTGAATTGAAATCTTTCAGAAGATGATTGCCTTAAGCAGTGTTAAGCAGCGATGGTGAAATGAAATCCACACGTACTCCAAACCAAGGCAAGCTCTGATACAATTGTTCTTATAAATTTCCTTCAGTTACCAAAACCTCCGATATTTCTTCTTTTTGTTGTCATTTGCAGGCATGATCCTGATTTTTGCATAGGGTATGAAATCCAGCAGTATTCCTGGGGATACCTTCTTGACCGTGCATCAGCTCTGGAATTCAAACTCTGTGCGAAGTTGTCAAGATTACCCAGTAAGCATTTTGCTCACTAAATATTGAGCTTGTATCTCTCCTTCGCTAGGTCAAAATGCAAAGTAGTCTAAGTTGGGTGGGGTCTTAAACTTGATTGTAAAAATTGTGATTTCTTCTTTGATTTTTTAAGGTTTTTTTGAATGACTTGATCACAGTTTATGTAAGTTTTAGTAACCAAGATTCATCGGGCATTCCTTTATTTAGAAGTAGTAAATGAGAAGGGAATGGTAACGCTGTTTGCAAATCCAATTCACTGGGATACCCAGAGGTCATCTCAGCTGTCTACCGTTTGCATTGAGCACATGGTTCATGAACTCCTGATGTAAACAAAAAATCATCTGCACTGCCGGCTGATGTCAGTGTGGTTTTGTACAGCAGGTGTGCACAGCTTGTAAACCGCACGCAGTTTGCAGCGTGTTTCTTGTGTGATCAACTGTGAAACAAGTTTCTTGAGAATGTTTATGCAAGAAATGACAAAGATGTTTAGTATGACTGCTTTCCTCCGCCCCCCATTTGGCGTCTGGTGACCGTGTTCCGTGCTCTGAGCAGTTCGATTGTTCAATGTGTCTTCCTGGGTTTTTCTTTTGTGATTTAGATGTTATTAGAAGATGGTACCATCCGAGAAAGGTGAAAGTTGTTTTTTTTTTTTTTGCACATTTTCATCATCAGATAATGAAAGAGAGAGCCATTTCTCCGCCGAGAAGGATGAATACGGAGCAAACCACACTTCGGAAATCAACATCGCTGGAAGAATCGTATTAAACGTTTGGAGATTGTTGAGACATGAGGTGAACAACTCTTGCACAACTTTGTCTCTGGGAAACAGTCTTGATTGCTTTCACCAAACTGTTTCTAAGTTCTGCCATTATTTATATTTCAGAATTAAATTAACCAAACTAGCAGATGAATTATATTTAGTTGCTTTCATATCCTTCATCGTGATGATGCAGCTAGGTGTTTAAAGAAAAAAAATCAATTTGATTTCTGTTTTCTATTTATTTGTTTGTTATTTGAAGCTATTGTTACTCTTCGATAGGTCGCTTTGAATGTCTATACCTTTGAGAACGTGGCCTACCATGTCCTTCACCAAAGGGTTCCACTCTTCTCGTTTCAAGATCTCTCGGCTTGGTACGATCATCAAACACATTTACTCAGGTGAGACCACTGAAAAAACTTCACTTGATTGATTCGCAGACTTATTTTTCAGTTGAATGACTCCTGAAGAGCACGGGCCTGATTGCCCAATCATCGGTTGATCTTTTCGATTGAATCATTGACTAATTGATCGATCTATTAGGATATCACCAAATCGATTATTCAGATCATCGAATGGTCATTGAGTGCAGTAATTGATCATCACTAGTGTCAGTGCTTGATTAATTGATTGTTTGATTTTAAGAGGTTGTACGGTCATTAAGGAAATGGATTAATTGGTATAAAGATAATTGATTGGGTCTTTGATCGAGGTTTTCTGATTAATTTCCTTCGATCGTTAGAGACAGTGCTTGTTTGGATTGTTATGGTTATTTCCTTAACTTTTTTAACTCTTGTTAAAAGGTTGCATGATCATCAATGACATTGACCGATAGGCCATCAAAGATAATTGCTCAAACCTCATGAGGAATATGAGTTGTTGTTACAGGCAATTAAGTGACAAGTATGTTTATGATATTTTAAGTCATTGATTGTTTGATAATTAGGGCATTTAGTGTCTACTCGCTTAGTTTCTATCTCTCTCTCACGTCGCCCTGTCTGTTTTTTATTTCCTTTGCTGCAGATGGCGAGTGGTGGAACATTACATTTACAGAGTCACAGGAAACTTGAAAATCTTGAAACAGCTCGACCTCATAGGACGCACCAGCGAGCTGGCCAGAGTCTTCGGAATCGAATTTTTCTCCGTGCTTTCTCGTGGATCTCAGGTTGGGATATGGAACACTTTTGAGATCAGCTGAAAGATTAAATAAAAGTAGTATTTGTGTTTTCAAGTTAAAAAGCATCCATATCCTGGAGGCATTCTCAACTGATGCACGGATCAAAGAAAATACAAGCTAACAGAGTAGGACATAAGCTGAAGCACTCAAAACAATGTGACATACATGTGATATGCTCCGAAAACATTACTCGTTACCAACAGTCCATAGCCAGTTGGGCGCTTGAGGATGTAACTTTTTGGTACTTGTTTCTTAGCTTCGGGCCTGACAATGATGTGTTCTTGGTTAGGGAAGAGGCACATTGTAAGGTTGTCTTGTTACAAATACATTGTACATGAGTGAAATTTTGGATCAGGGCAGCAATGTCAGACCCCTGTCCTGATGTCGTCCTGTCAGACACCCGGTGCCAAAAAAAGAAAAACTATTAATTGCACCATTCAGGAAACTGGTAGTACTGAAATAGGAACGTCTGCCCTGGTCCTGTAGCTTTCTCAGCTTGTGTTTTTTGATGATCGTATTAATGGGAAATAGGGCAATGCACGAACGTGACACAAAGAAAATAGTATTTTATCTTTTTTATCTATTGCTCATTAATAAACTGATACAAAAGATTCATCTCCTCAAAAATATCATTCCCGAGATGAGAAGTGGAAGTTGCATCCTTCGAAATTTTCAAAGCTTGGGTGAACAAATTATTCTTGAGAAACAAATAACTGTATTTCCATCCGTGAGAAACTTGTAAAAAAGGTTACTATTGTTCCTTATGTTGAATAATCTGTCCTTCTGTGTCTTTAAATATTGGTTTTAAAAATATGATATATTCCATTAAACAATGGCCTTATTTTCCATTAGGTAGTATTGTATTTTGGATTTCAATTGTCTCTTGTTCCTGCTAACATCAACAAGACGGAAATTACAGCCATTGACAGAGTTGAAGCATTTAACTCATTTTGGCCTGGTTAAGTGTCACCTCCATACCCTGGAACTGTTGATTTGAGTGCAAGGGTGATTAAGGGCAAATTGATTGTCAGTGGATGTTTCGTGAATACTCGTTTGCTGCCACCAACTGTATATAATATATAAGTGTATTTCATATAGAAGTACTCATTGTAACTGGGGTAGAACTGTTTTCATTTGAACTTTTTCAAGCTTTTTTTTTTTGTTTTTGTTTTGAGGACACTGTTTAACATTTCTCACGCTGATGTCAATGTTTCATTAACCTGGTACGTGTAACTATTCTGCATGTTGAACAGTGCTTTTGACAAACTTGAAGTCAGATTGGCATTCACTTCTCATTAATATTTGACTTAGATTTTTTTATGGTTTCTTTGTTTTCTATCGGTAGTATCGAGTAGAGTCCATGATGCTGCGGCAGGCCAAGGCTCAGAATTACGTCGCCATTTCGCCAAGCGTTCAACAGAGAGCTGTGTAAGTAATATTCATCATCGATGGGTGATAATGCAGGCCCAGGGGGGACACTCATTTTATGATGTCTACCACCACACAAGTGTGGAGAATGCCTGTGGCTTGTATATTACAACTTCATGTCAGGTGACTACAGCCTTAACAACTTTGGATCAAGCTGATATCTCTATACACAAGAGCAGTCCAGATGGGAGAGTGGTAGATTCCTCTCGAAAGAGAAACCCATCCTACTGTCACCTGGCCTGGGATGGAACCCTAAGACAGATGGGGTTGCTGTCAGAGATTCATTGCTTATAACGCCTCCACCTTTATCCACTCAGACACAGCACCAAAGAGTTTGATGTTCGAAACCCCCCCAAACTGTTCATCCCCAGACAATGAATAAAAAATTTGCTCATCATGGCAATAAGTGAAAGGTCAGTCAATAGATTGAAAGAAAGAATTAGGATAAGAAAAAGTCACCCTTATATTTATCCTTTTATGCACCCTCAGAAGGAGAAGGTGCTTAGATAATCCATTTTCAGAATTTTTTATACGCTATGAAATCTATTTTTCAGAAGGTTGCCCCTCTTGATATCAGTATTTTTCACTTCCTCTGGTCTCCATTTTCCTCTGCTTTTCTTCTTTGTTGCTTTCCAATTCAGCATGAAAGCTCCGGAGTGCATCCCTCTCATCATGGAGCCAGAGTCCAGACTGTACGAAGATCCGGTGATAGTCTTGGACTTCCAGTCGCTTTATCCTTCGATGATGATCGGATACAACTACTGTTTCTCAACCTGCCTGGGCAGAGTCGAACACATCGCCAGGTAACGCACTGAGCTCGACCTCAAACACCCCCAAAATATTCTCTTGTGTCCTTATGTACTTCTATGCAACCACACGTTACCACCAGGATATAAATACAAATTATCAAAATCTACTAGATTTCACGGTAACGATATACATTTGTCGATGTTTTGTTTTTCATAGAGGTGGGCACTTTGTGTTAGGTTGTTCAACTCACTACATTCTACCAACCGAGATGAAGAGACTTCTTGACACAGGTGGCCTCCACATCTCTCCCAACGGTGTCGTTTTCGTGAAGAAGACCGTGAGACATGGAATCCTTCCTAGGTTTGTGGAAGATTAACACTATTCACCCACTATTCATAGTTTTTTTTTGACCAGCCCATCACTACGAAACTAATGCCTAAGTTGCACTTGCTCAGCAGCTAGCATACGGTGACTGCATCCCCCAGAAATCAAAGAGATGCCTGCAGTACCGAAATTGCAGATTTTTTGTTTTCCACAAAGTCAGAATACCTGTACAGCTTCCCTGACATATGTGACTGCTACATTTATGCGTTCAATTGCGGAAATGCTGTGGCTGCTTCGTAATCTCTATTCGCTGTAGATATTTTAGACCCTGACTGCCTTGCATAATGTGACCTGGACATTAATTATGGTATTTTTTTGTTTGGTACAGCTGATTTTTTTGGCAGGCAGTCCAAGACTTTTTGTAACCACGCCACTGTGATTCTTAATATGAGGTTTCTGGTACAGACTGCTTGTCTCATATTAAAAGCTTACAATGTCGTAGTGTGATACATAACAGTTTCTGTTGTGAATTCACCCTATCTGTCAAAGTATTTGCAAGTTTTAACACCAGTGGTTTGGAAGTTGCCCCATTTGAAAGAGTTGGCCTCAAAACCACGATATCTATCCTTCTCACCCAATTGGAAGTATTGAAAACCTTTCTGGGAGATTTGAGAGATATTCAAGTATCTCTCATGTTACTGCTTATGAGCAGCACTGGTCAGTGAAATAACTTTTTATTTTTATTTATTGATATGTTTTTTTTAAATGACAGATAATCTCTTTTCTATCATTCTCATGTAAATGATTCTCTTTTCTAGGTCATTTAATGTTTGGTCTTATTTGTTTTGCAGGATGTTGGAGCAGGTTCTTCAGACCAGAATAATGGTTAAAAAAGGACTGAAGGACCACAAAGATGATAAAGTACGTATGAAGGAGCAGGACCATCAGGGTCCTAACCAAACCGGCTGGCAACAGCCAGCACGGATGCTTACCAAACAGCAGTGAAGCAAATCCCCAGATTACCCAGCTGGCACAAATCTGAATGAAAATTTCCCAAAATTCACACAAAAATATACATTTCAAAAATACAAAAATATACATTATTGCATTGAAAGTAAAACATCCCACATTTTTTTCTTTTCAATGTGGTCATCTGATACAAACAAGGCATTCATCCAAAGGCCCAAACCATCACCGATATCGTGAGCAAAACTTTCCATTAAACCCCTCCCCTTGGATTGGGTTCATACTACCCTTACAAAGCACTACATCGGCCCCTGAGAATTCTCCAGGTGGAACCCTGAGGATCAACAAGTAGACAGTGATCTCTGTTAATGCTCCCCTGATCTCTGTAATAATGCTTCCCTGATCTCTGTTAATGCTTCCCTTGAGGGGTATCCACATTTATGGTGGTGCACTTCCAAAATTTAAACTGCCGTATTCATTTGAAGATTCGTACATGACAGTCTGATATCCTATCATGAAATGGATCATTTACGATGAGCTTTCCATCTTTATTATCTGTAATGAAGTATGTAACCATGGCAACTGTTAATGTTGCAATTGACCTCAGCAATTTATTTTCCACATTAACCTTTTTAATGTCAATGGCAAAGCAAATGTTGACTAATGTCAGCAGGGTAATTCTCTCTCTATCTTTCCTTGGTCTTGAACCAATTACAAAGTCCATACATCTACCTTCCATCGGAAGCTGATTTTGTCTGCTGTACATGTGAACTCCTCACCTCTCACACCTACTTCTGGTTTTTTTCAGGTCCTGCAACGAATGCTGGATAACCGTCAGCTTGGCCTTAAACTTCTAGCCAATGTCAGCTACGGTTACACGTCGGCAAGTTTCTCTGGTAGAATGCCTTGTATTGAGGTATTTATTTTTCTCTAATTATTTATATGAAAGGCTTTCCTCCCAAAGTACCATTGAAACCCATTCCAAAGTGGGGATTTGTGATCAAACTCTCTTCGTCAATGGGTTTGCCTATATTGAGTCATAGAAAAATCATTTAATTTTTTTCTAGTAGGTGATTGGTCCTTTTTGCTGCATGCATAGCTCTTCAAAGTTCTGGTTAAGTTTGCATTAAGATTTTCTCTCATACCAGCTGACCCAAGTCACCTAAGCTCTGGAGAGAATTTTTTCCAGTTCATAGATTATTAGAAAATTTACATCAATGGCTCTCTTGCACACATGGGGGGTTAAAAGGCAGAAAACAATAACTCTCAACTCACCAGCAACTGCTGTTCGACCAGAAAATGTGATGACGTGCTGTAAATTCAATTCAGCAGTGCTGAGAATATTAACCAAAACCTTCAGGTCATCTTACTGACAAGGAGGCTCGATGGAGCTGGCCGGTTGAACAGTGACAATATCTTAACTTTTATCTGGATAGCCATGAAGTAGCTCTCTACAGTGCAACTCAGTATTTCCTTTCATGGGTCAGGTGTAGCATAGAGTGCCGGTTCCCACGGCAACTTAAAAAGTCCCAAGCCCGCTGTACTTTTCCCCGTTTTACACTAGCATTTGAGTTCAAGTCGAGATAACATTCCACATGCCGACGTTAATAACACATTTTGTTTATTATTTTCAAAACCGATTATCTGTGGAAAGTTTTTGTCATTTCTTTAAAATGATTATTCCCATGAATTATTCAGATGAAATTTTATCCTACAGGTTGCAGATAGCATTGTCATGAAGGCCAGAGAAACTCTGGAACGGTCCATTCACCTCGTGGAGAATACCCCCAAGTGGGGAGCCAAGGTGGTGTACGGTGACACAGATAGGTACGGCGATAAGTTATCCGAAATGTCAGTATCTGCTTTCCAACATCACTGTTTCTCTACCATGTGGGGCTTTAATTTACAATTCTGTTGTAATTTTCCAATATGTATTTAAACGGAAACAGTTACAATGAGTGATTAAAGTTCAAGAAATGGAATTTGATATAGTTGGTTATTTAGTCAGTGTCATCAATTAAAATTTGTGATATTGACAGATTGACAAAGTCAGACTGATATACTGAATTATATCTCTCCCATTATAATTCTTAATCATGTCATGTTTGCCAGTTTCCGCTATTTCTTTCCTTTCCGATGTCCATTCACTCTCTTTCCAGCATGTTCGTCATGGTGAAAGGTGCAACGAAGGAGAGAGCCTTCCAGGTCGGCAAAGAGATCATGGAGGCGGTGTCAAAGGTCAACCCGAAACCTGTCAAACTCAAATTAGAAAAGGTACTCAGTTCTGTTTTCATTCTACGTCTATCCCTTCTTCATGGCCGTACCTCTCGTGGCAATTCGTCAGTTGCCATGTGTTTCGTTCACGGTAATTACTTTCTGGGTCGAATTCGTTCAACCGTTCGGTGTGTTTACAAGCTTCACACAGTTTAGTCATTCAGTTCAGTCTTTGTTAAGCCGAAGGTTTGTGAAGGAGGAATTTTCAACCTCATAGTGCAAATGGACTGTTTTGTGTCGTGTCAGTGGTGTGTAATGATGAACAATGTAGTCTGTGTGGGTGTGACTTAACAATGCCATTCAAACCTGACCAGAAAAGGCATTGATCAATAAGTGTTAAAAACATTATTCAGCAGAAACATGAGCACAATGAGCACGTGGATTTAATCCACAACTTAAGTGGTAATGCCCAGCTTTATTTATGACTTAGCAGAAACTTCCTTTGGTGTACATGACTCCATGCAATAAGCCTTTTCGTGATCTCGACCGGCACAAGGAATTTCGGGATGGTCAGAAGACGAGCAAACGTCGCTTACCATACAAAGAGTGAAAATGCACACGTTTTTGGATAGATTATAAGGCATGTTTTTGCATGAAAAAGATGGTTTACAATCCTGTTCAGGACACAGAATCTCAGGTGCATACCCTCTATATTTTTATCAGTCTCCAGGACTAATCTGAGGGACCGATCTGACGATCTGATCTAGAATCGATCTGATCTGGAATCGATCTGAGCATATTCCAAAAGTAAACTCAGTTTGTTCGCATGTGTCGCAGGTGCGACAGTGTATTTCTGTTCTTTTCCAGTTTTGAGGATGTGGCCGGTCAAACTTAAACTTAAACGAAAAGTCTTAGGACCATGCATCCAGGAATTCTTTCACTGGCTTTCGGCCATATTGTGAGCGTCTTTTAATTAAGACAAACTGGAAATTTCTTCCGCTCAACCCATCCACTCACTGTCCGTCTAAAATACATGGTGGTGTCTGAAGGTCCCTCTTGTTGTTAAAATGATATAATGAAAAGTAGTATTTCTTCCCATAGTTTTTCTTTTCAGTTCTTAGCTGAATGCAGTTGCATGATGTCTCCATGCTCGTTTCCTTTGTCGTGTCTACCTTACTACATTAGTATGGAACTTAAAGTCTTACAAATGTCCTGGTTTACGTTGATTTTCACTTCATTTTCAGGTTTACAAGCCCTGCGTCCTTCAAGCCAAGAAGAGATACGTCGGATTCATGTACGAGTCACCCAATCAGAAGGAGCCAGAACTTGAAGCGAAAGGAATAGAAACAATCAGAAGGGACACGTGTCCAGCAGTGGCCAAAGTGAGGTTTATCGCCATTCGCTACGACCCTCCATACCTCCAACTTGATTTCTTGGGCCTGGTCCACCCGAACTCATCCCAGTGGCCTACCTCCAAAAATCTATGCCCATCTTCATCTAATCTCAGCTGCATCCTCACCCTGGTTCACCTCAGCCTAATCTAAGTCATCACCTCGGTTGATCTTAGCTCAACCTTATCTCTGCTCTGATCCACCTCAGTTCGCAAAGGCTGCACCATGACCCATCTCACCATGAACCTCCCTCCACCCTGCTTATCGTCAGTTTAGCTGACTATCATTCTGTTTCACCCCCAGTGTGACCTGAAGTGCACCGCGACTGATCTCATCTCAACCTCATCCTTTCGCTGGCACACCCCATCTGAACTTTACCTTTCAACTGGTTCACCTGAACATAATCTCCACCCTACGCTACCTCACCCAGGTTAACCTCAGCCAGATTTCCCTCAGCTGAAAGTAATATTCACCCTTCCCTACCCCTAGTTTGACTAACTTGCAACACATGTTTCTTCACCGCCTCTTTAGCTGATTTTAACTCGATGAATTCTGCAGCTGAATACCCATAGTGCTTGTTTTTCACAGACATGTCAAGTGACATATTAAAGGCAAAGACATATTACACCAGACAGTTTCACTTCCCCCAAACACTTATGGCTAGTCTCCCCCCACCCCCACAGCCTATCTAAGATTCCTCCACAGTGTAAACAAAGCAATGGATCCCTAGCTACGTTGTGTAGTGTTAGCTACTCTGCATCTTTTGAATTTGCTGTCTGTCAAAGTGTGATGCCAAAAATATAACTTGGGGTAGGTGAGTGACTGCCTTTAAACATTTACATGTAAGACATATCTTACATCCTGCTCTTACTTAAATTTATATTTTAAACTGTGGGGTTGAATAGCTGTAAAGTATTAATCATCATCTAGCCATATCCCTCGAGTGTCGAGGACATGTTTGTGGATATCTAGAATCAAGTCCTTCGAGCGAAGAAATTCCCAATTTCTTCTTTTCCGGTTTCGTTTGAAATGAGGAACTATTTCATTTGAGACATGTTTTATTTTTCACTTTACTCTGTCACAGATTTTAGAGAAAGCTTTGAAGATCATCTTCACGACTCAGAATGTATCCCAAGTGAAGCAGTATGTACAGAAACAGTTCCAGAAGATCATAGATGGAAGGGTCAATCTACAAGATTTGATCTTTGCCAAGGAGTATAGAGGGCGCCAGTACTATAAACCTGGATCTTGTGTCCCAGCTCTAGAGTTAACAAAGTAAGAATTTACTATCTCTAAAGCCTTACTGCTTAGAACCTCTTAAATATTGATTTTTCTTCACCAAATCAAAATGTATGATTTTCTTATATAATGTAGATACTTCCTCTCTCTGCTCTCTGGGTTCAGCCACCTCCCCCCTCCTCAGAGACTTGAGGTTGTTTGGTTGGTCAATGATGCAAAATGATCCCACCTTAGGACTTCTTGTATTTGAAATTTCAGTAGCCTTTTGCCAACTATTTTCAGCCAAGCTTTGTAAGGAGCTTTTGAAGGGAGCAGACTCATGCTAAGGAGGTGGGGAGGGGCGAGCTGTCACTATTTCATGGGCTTATAATTTGTGCTAGGAGGGTGCCCACCTGAAGCCCCTTGTGGTGAACACTATGTGGTCATAGTAAGTAGTTAAAACAACTTTTGTCCCTGTGCATGTTATGTGGATCTCTTTGATGCTGTGAGTACTCATAGCAGAAACCACTTTCATGAAAGTACAACCTTTAAGTGCTGATCAACATCTACCAAAGAAAGCATCTTTGCCCTTCAAGGGTGTTTAAAAGGTCTACCACAATCTTTTATCATTTCACAGGCGTAGTCTCTCAGTCGATAAAAGGTCGGAGCCTAGGGTCGGTGAGAGGGTGCCCTACGTCATTGTGAACGGTGTCCCAGGTCTACCCCTCATCCAGCTGGTGCGCCGTCCAGAGGAAATTGTCGACAACCCTTCGCTCATCATAAACTCTACCTATTACGTCACCAGGCAGATCATCCCCGCACTGAATCGGGTTTTTGGTATCATGGGGGTGGAGACCCTCCAGTGGTTCCAGGAGCTACCCCGCACTATCAGAGTTTCCATGGCACCCACCAAGCAGCAAAACCAAACCCGAAAGGTAAAGAAAAAAGTCAAGCAGCAGTAGGTCTCGGTCACTGATGCTGTTGTTCCTGCTCAGATGAATTCATATAACGTTTCCTGGGTGACCGTTGAATACATAATAGAAATCATCTCCTGCATCTTTGACCCCCTCATTCTTTCCTCTGCCCATTCCCATCCCCCCTTCCAATTCTCTCTCAAGATCATTTTAATAGACTTACTAGTGTATTTACTTCTCTGCTGCTTAAATATGCAGTCTTTCATTTATGCCAGCAACAGCACTGTCCCTTCAGTGTTTAACCTCTTTTTCTCTGCAATTTCACATGGTTACTCTTCCACCTTGCGGGAACTTCTCTCGTCCCACCACCATTAACAAGGTTGACCCCTCTCACTCCTATCACAGCCTGAATGGTAAATACATCAACCATATACACCGTGCATTCTTCGGCTGTGTACCTTTAACTCTCCAACCAAAGGCAAGGCTAATTTTTCAGGTAAACTCGTGGCACTTCCGTGTTTACTCCTTTTTTTTTCTCTCTTCACTCTCAGGGTACAATCAGCCAATACTTTTGCAGTTTAAACTGCGCGATCTGCGACCAGCTGACCAAGACGGGCCTCTGTGACGACTGCAGGAAGCAGCCGCAGCTTGTCGCTTCAGTTCTAAACAGAAGAATGCAAGACCACCAGAGAGCGTGGATTTACCTGACGAAGGTTTGTCTTTCAACAGCCAATGGCCATTTTAATGTTTTTACCGTCCATTTTTGGCGAACAAATTTACATTGTCCCAAAATCTCTTCTGCAAGTGACTCGACAATGATTAGTCAGATTTTATGCAGACTGGGTACATTGGTTGTTATTTTGTGTCCAATTTGGCTGCCTATACGCAGTGAATGCATGGCTGCATTTTCCACTTGAGCAAGGAACCACATTTCCCACAGGTGTCTTGTTAGATGTTCTTAAGGATCATTGTATGTCTGTTTAACTGAAATGAAGGCGAATGCCAATTCCCCTTATGGTCAAAAAAGCTTCTTATGTCTTGCACCTTGTATAATAAAATCAAGGTTGTTGTCTGTTTCACATTCATCCTTCTCTCTTTCTTCACATCATCCACTGAAGAAAATTGGAAGAGACTGTTTCCAAGCAATTGTTGCATTCTGGTATTTAAGTTTAAAAACATATTTCAGATATAATCTTTTTAGAGTCTCTCATTGACCTTTCCATTTTCTTAGATCTGCCGAAGCTGCACGGGTTTTCCGGAGCACGAGCCCAGCTGCGTTTCCATCGACTGCCCGATAAGACACAGAGTGTCCAGGACTCTGCAGAAGATGGATTCCATTCCCCAGCTAGTTCAACTGGTCAATGAAATGCCTACAGGCTGTGAGTGAAGGAGAGCCTTTCATCGTCGGTAGTAAATTTGCAAGTAGGTTTGATTGACTTCTTGTCTGTGTTTTGAAAATCTTGCCAGATTGTGTGCTTTTGTAAGATCGGCGTGGAAATGACACCTCTCAGAAGGAAATGATGATATTGCCGTGATCTGGTGAACAAACAGGGATTGTTAATCCACAATAAGACAAGATGGTACGTTCCTCCTTTTTGAGTGACTGCAGCCAAATCTGTTCCCCGACGACAACTCCCTACATCCCCCGGTGCTGCTGCTTCTGCTGCCGAAGATATCAGTCGAGATGACGATAGTTCGTCAGCCGAGTTTTGGGACGTGGTCGTGGAAAGGACTGGCTATGAAAGAAATTGACCACTTCATAGCAACAGGAAAGTGAAATGGAAGTGTAACCCTTCTTCCATCTGCCCGCTTAACACTTTAAGCATGGCGTGAACACCAGGTTTGATGTTCATTTGCCTGTGTAAACATAAAAGGTGAAGAAGTCTTGGTCAAGTAAACATCTGAGTTGACACTAGAGTAGGCATGTCAATGAAGAAAAGAAATATTTTTTGTAAATAGGAATCTGAAAAGAAGGAAATTGAGGAAGGAACAAAAGAAAATTTCCTCATATCTGTGTGCCTTTGGCTGTTTTTGTCACAAAAAAAAAAGAAAAAAGGAGTTCAAGAGAATGCAATGAGGAAACTGTCAGTTTTTCACGTTTGTCAAATAAGTTGTGTTGTGTGCAGAATAAAACTTTGCTTAGCAAGCACGCTACCATGTCGTAGGGTCACTCATCCATAGGATGGGTTGCCACGGGTTACAAGGTTGGCAACTTTGGCTATTGCAAGGTGCATTTTTCTTTTATGATGGAATATGAGCTGAAAATTTGTCATCGAAAGTGAAATTCCGAGTGGTATGTGACAGCCACCATTTAATAACATTGCTTAAGCCCTATTTTTGCATAGATAGATGAATATTCGTGTCCATTCTCAATTGGTCTGTGGTAATTTCAAGTAACAGTGACTGCTGTGCTTTCTTGCATCTGAATTTTGTAGGGCCAACAAAAACATTGAGACCATCTTTATATACAAATACCTGGGAGATGAGTGGATAGTTCTCGTTCAGGTTTTGTGACAGGTTATCTTTTCCTCCACTTTCTTCCGTGAAGAACAAAGATGACCAGGAGATTAAAACCAGTAGAACTCATATTCTGGCCTTAAAGTAGATCCTTTATCTGTGTGTTCCATTGTTATGCAAAGCACAAATCATGTTTATTTATTTGGGGTGGGGAATCCAATGACCCAGTGATCTTTGATAAACTCTCTTTATATTCTACAATTTAGTTGACCGATGTTTTGGTCGGTGCCGTTTTCAATGAGAAGGAGGATGTTGTTTGTCAAGAAACAGTTGTTGCAAAATGGTGGTGATTAATGTAACCCTCATCGTCATATGCTTGCATCTCAAAAACAGTGGATGTTTCAGAAAATTGTCCCCTTCGTGATTATCTGCGATAAATTGCAGTGTCCATGTCTCTCTATCTGTCCACAATTTTTCAAAATGCTTCTCCTCCTGCATGCTTTCATGAATTTGTTTGAAAGTGAGATACACTGTTGCTTGGGTGGTGAACCATTTGGGGTGTTCAGGAATTTTGGGTCCAAGGTCCCATGTGGGAACTTTGGTCCATTTCATGAAATTCTGCAAAATGTTTCTCCTACAGATTCTATTGAGCATCGTTGATGGTTTGTCATAATGATACCCCATTAGTGGTGTCTTCATGGTCTTCAGGAATTTTGGGTCCAATACCCAACGAGGATGGTAGGGTCCATTGGTTGACAAAATGCAAAATGATTAACCTCTCCTCCAGGTAGAGTAAACCAGAGTGGAAAACCTGTCATAATGATGCTCTTGTGATGATCTGTTTGCGGAAGTTAGTGCAATGTCACGTGTAGGACCCATGGTATGCAAGTTTGCAAATTGCTTCTTCAAATTCTCTTGTACATTTTTAATGGCCTGGTAAAATGATACTGTGGTAGTGATATGTTCAGTTATTGTTCAGTTGTCCAATTAGTGTGGAACAGAGTTGTTTATGGCTTGTGGAAGTTTTGGTCTAAGGTCCCATGTGGGTGCTGTGTCCATTTCATGAAATTCTGCATGTAGCTTCTCTTACAAATTATCTTGTACAATGTCGATGGTTTGTCGTAGTGTCACTCTGTCAGTGGTACCTCCTGGGTTTTCAGTAATTTTGGATGTTCTAGGATTTCGCATAACCTGCAGATACTTGGTTAAAGGTGTGAGCTTCTGCACCATTGGTGCTCTAGTTTTCACTTTTATTTGCCGTTCCTTTCAAATTTTTGTCAAGGAATTGATGAAGACAGAAAATTCACACAACTTACTTCTTTTTTTTTTCTGAACGTTATGTCTGTTATATTTTGTTAAAACCCGGTTGCCATTCCCTTCGAGGACTTTCGTTCCACATTGCAACTGAAAAAAAAGAGCAAGATGCGTCCTGATTCGCAGCAACCTGCGAGCGTAAATGGATTTGTCAGACTGGGTAGCATCAGGTCGTTTCCTCGGATCGGCAGAATGCTGGGGTTATGTAATTTTGTACTGATGTAATGTATTTTGATATTGAAAGTTTTGTACAACTGAAACTTGAGAGGGACAATTAAAAACATTGTAGATTTAAATGTCACAGAGTTCATCGGATGATGTTGATTCAGTGTGATGTCATTGTATTGTCTGTGCATGTGAACTCTTCCTCATGTGTTTGTCTTTATGTATATGATCACGGTCAGGGCAAAAGCAAAGAAAAGTAGCTTTCAGCAGGAATGCTGTTGTAAAGCTGTCTGTGTTGTGCCTACTGGGATTACATTATGAGCTGAGAAATATTTCCTCTTTAAATCACAGCTTACCAGTATAAATAAAAAAGTCCACTTAAAACTGTGAATTTTTTTTTTTTTTTGGTAGTTGTGCAGGTGCTTTTTTTTTGGAGGAGAGGAAAGGGGGTTGATGTTCAAGCAGTGCTCTTCAACCTCGAAAAAATGAGAATGACCTGGTGAAGAGTGGTTGACATCCACCACGAAATGAAGTACAATGATATGAATAAACCATTATCCATATTGGGCAACCTTTCGCTCTTGCTACACCTCAAAGAGAAAAAAAAAAAATACTGCATGGGGGGGGGGAAGACATGACCTGTCACAGAAACAACCTCCCCTTCCATCCTGCAACACTGCCTCTGGTCATTTCACAATTCTTTTATTCACCGCAAGTATCGGAAGAAAATACACGTAACTTAAAACACACCGATGGGGGAATAGTCCACCGGACTGTAAGATTTAGTATTTTTATTGTGATGTTTGTCTACTTTACCTGTGAGGTAGAAGGTGAAGACTGACTGTGTCATTTGTTTTTGTTTTGTAACCTTCTGAATGGACCAAATTGTTTTCTTTTCTCAATTGGAAAGAAAAGGCACATTGAGTTGATATCTGTATATTTGTGAGGATTTTGCAGAGTACAAACACATGACAATGCTTATGAGTAAGCATTAGTAGTCAATGGGTTGCCATGACTTTTTTGTGTATGGTTAGTAATAACATGATAAAGTGTCTGGTCATCTATTTAAAAAATACCAAAAGGAATCATCGTTCACTTATTACATTAACATTCATGTATGTGTGACGCATGGAGATCCCCAGTTTTAGTTCGACCATTTGTCACATTTGTCACTAGTACGTGGAGGGAACTTCACATTTTTGGAGAGATTAAGTGAATCAACACAAATTGCTACTTGAATATATCAGCTCACACCACGACATCTCTGTTAGTTTTACTTAAAAGGTCTAAATATTGCCTGCCCCCCCTTCTTACTGAATGAAGTGAACTCTTAATCATTATTCAGAGAGTTGTCACACAATGTTTCATGCCTCAACAACAGTTGTAGACGGCCAGCTGGGTATGCAATCTGTCCCTATGCAAAACATTTGACCTGTAACATTACACCACAATGTCATGAGACTCTTCTGGTATTGCCTCAAATTTTCAACAAATACTTGGAATTTTTGTCTCTTTAATGCGACTATCCGAAATTTTCACGCTTATTTTTTTTTTATAATATCATCAACAAAATGACAGTAATGTAACTGATATTTTCTATCTGAACACAAATATTAACAGTACACATTTAATTGATTTCAAGGATTTTTTTCAGACTGACGTATTTCGTAGATTTGGAAAAATTGCTTTCTCTCAGATATTTATATTTCATATTCTGCGGTGATGTTTATCTTGGGATAGCCATAAGGGGAGGAGGGGGGGGAGAGATATTTGATCATGTAGATGAAAGAAGTGAGATTGAAATGAGATTCTTTAGAAAATGATATAAAAGTAGAATAAATTGAAAATTTATTACTCCATAAAACTGTGTCAAACAAAAATCAGAGGAAATGTAATCAACTTGTTTTTTTATATTCTGTTTCATAGCCATCTTTAGAGCAACTGATATCTCTGAATGGTGACCTCTGTGCCCCATCCCCACCCAGTAAACATGGAAGGGTCACAACATGTGAAATTGGTACAAGTTTTTGTTTTAAGGAATAAATGAAAGATTGCATTTTAAACATTTTCATTGTCAGTATTTTTTCTCCCTTTCATTTCTTCTATTGGGGTCGGGAGTGGATGCGCTATTAAGGTACTTTTCAAATAAGATTTTCTTAAGGTTAACAACTTCATTGAAACTGGTCAGATTTTAAAAGAAACAGCTTTTCAGTGTATGCACAATGTGTTTTGCAGATGATATTGTGAGTTTCTGTGCTGCAGGTTTTTATTTCTGTAGATCATCGACTGGGTTGAATGGTATTAAAAACAGAAAGTCACAAATCAGGGGTTCACCTTAAGTCTGAATGTAATTAAGTGAACCTCATTAAACATGCGCATACAAAAACAAAACTGCAGCAAGATGACGGTGTTAATCTGAACTGTAATATATGCTGACTGATACTCCTTGACACCAAAATATGGAAAAAATAAAAATCATTCCAGTCAAGTCATAGCCCAGCTGCTCAAAGATGCCATTTCTGGGGAAAATGAAAGCTACCACCGAGAGGTTTGTGATTATGGTATCTTTATTTTACGATCCGTGCCGGAAAACATCGCAGGGTTCTTGTGGTAACCAGCAAGAAAAGGTTAAATTTCAAGACGAACCATCGTCAGCACAGTCAGGCTTAAAACCCTCATCCATACTTTGCCAAATGTTATCATTACCTTCACACCCCCCCCTTCCCTCTCGTGGGTGCCATGGTTCTTCATGGGTTTGAGTTTGAATTCGATTAAATTAAGAAGAATGTGAATTCTCAAGTTAGACATTCTCATCCTTGTTTTGTTTATGTTTATTTGTGTTGTCGATGCCTTCAGCAGGTGTTACCTGAGATAGCAGTAAGTAAGCGGATATTGCTTGTTTAATTGTAGCACTCTTTAATATCAATACTGCTTTGTTTTACTTTTATGAAATGGTTTTTAAACCAGGAGCAACTTGAATGTGTAAGTTCGGACCCCCCCCCATAGGAGTGTGACNNTTTTTTTTTTTTTTTTCTTTGCTCTTTAAGTGGTATGAATGAAAAGCTTACGTTTCGTTGTGGAAAATTCTCTTGCAAAGTAATAAATTTCGTTGATTTTCAAGAACTTTTTTTTTACCTTTTTTTTAATTAATTTCCTACAATTTTGGAGGAGTTTATCAAAAGCCATTCTTGTTGGTATCATTGTCAATCTACTATTCAATACTTTCGTAAGTCTTTTGTACAAAATCTTCATGTTATACATCTTTGTTTTTCTTCAAAGGTAGATTTCGTTTAATCTGGTCTGATTCTTGAAACGTGGAAGCCAAGTGAGATTCTTTACATGAAGAACTTCCACCCACGGGTGGGGGGGGTGTCCAAGGGAGGTTCGTGGAAGACCTCCTAAATTCTAAAAATGAGACAACTTAAAAAACTGAAATCCACAATACTTATTTTTTAAGATTATCTTTTTGCAATATCAATGTTTAGAGTGGCCGCTTTTCTTACAAATTTCTTATATCTTGAAACAAGGTCTGATGTATGGTATGTCACTAGCTGAATAACCTTAAATTTCTTTTCTTTTTTTTCCACTTTTGAGAGGTGTGTAGGGCAGTGTTGGGGGGAGGAAGCCAATATTAGGAGTCGCCAATGGCATTATTTTAAGACGTAAGTTTTAGATCAGTAAGTATTAGTATGATACTGCCCCACTTCGAATGGACTTTAAAAATTTTGTTTACTGTATGTTTTAAGACTTCCTTATCTTGTGGCGCGTTTATCGTTCATTTTGTACTTCTGAGGTGACCGGAACATTTGTTGCTTTTCATTTGTTAAAGCTCCTATTAATGTATGATAGCGGTGGCGACATTCTTTTGTAGTTATCAGTAGAATTGTTGTTCATGTCCTTTTACACTAATGTCTCTGTCCTTCGTTCCCTGTATGTGTCTTTCATATTTGTAAATATACCATTTTATTCATCCATTTTGTTCTTTTTTTTCTTTTTTTGAAAGAATGAAATACATCAGACCAAAAACGAAATTTGGTTTTTCTCATGAATTCAATTTTCTGTTATATCAGGGAGGTGAATTGCACCTCCCCGTTGTTATAGTATTCTGTTCTGAACAACTGTTTCCTTCCCTT
>VJOZ01039980.1:10709-22912 GCA_009801055.1 Stichopus horrens | reverse complement strand
CTATTATCAGCTGATCTATTGATCTAGTATCATCTGATCTATTTATCTATTATCAGCTGATCTATTGATCTAGTATCAACTGATCTAGTTATCTATTATCAGCAGATCTATTGATCTATTCTCAGCTGATCTATTATTAGCTAATTTATTGATCTAGTATCAACTGATGTATTGATCTATTATCAGCTGGTCTACTGCTCTACTATCAGATGATCTATTGATATATTTTCAGCTGATCTATTGATCTACTATCAACTGATCTATTTTAGCAGCATGCAGATATAAAACAAACTGAAGATGTGTCATCTCTTTTATCTGTTTCAACATTCTTTTCCAACATGGCAACCTCCGGTGAAGCGACCTTTTTTAAATTCAGGTCTATTCTTCCGAAGCCAAATAAAAGCATAAAGTGATTGGAACCAAAAGGTGAAATTGAATCAGTAATGTCTTCAAGTAATTCAGCAAAACACATGAATTCCTTCATTTTATCTGAATCCAAGATTCCTCGTTTATTAATTTAGTGGTCACTGGTTGCCATGGATTTTCAAAGATTGAGGTCTGATAATAATATCAGATAATAATACACAGCTTTCATTCAGCGTAAACATTTGAAGCCTCTGTTTCCAAAGACAAACCATATGTAACCAATTCATTACCCTACTTTTATGTGTGATTCAAAGTATCAACTTATTCATTAAATTTGCGAGAACAGTATTTTATTTTCAAGTACTTGATAATGCCTGCCAAGCAATTTTAAAAGTGCTTTCAATGCACAAAACACTATTTGTGTTATATCTTGATACTGGAGGGTGTTGCTATTTTGAAATTAAATGAGGAAGTGCAGTTTGTTGATATAAATTAGTCAACTTGGACATGCAGAGTTTCCTGGAAAGTGACAGTTCAGGTTTCTTTTACAATCCATTTCCTTTTGTGAGAATAGAATCTGCTGGATGTGGTTTCTCTTCAATTGTACTAAGTAATTACCATCCCTGTTTTTAGACTCAAAATTCCAAAATAACAGTTTTGAGTGATTAAGAAAGAGGTGATAAATTGTTTTGACCGTTTTAACAATATCATAAAAATCATGTGAGTGAGATTTTCACTCTCTGGTCAGTGAAAGTATAAAGTAGCAGTGTCAAAGAAATAGGCCCACTTCATTTAAAAAAAAGTAAATATGTAAATATATTTATATGATGTTGAAGTCTGCTCCCAGCTGTTACTCGATACAGCATTCACACTGAAATATCCCTTTCATATTATCAAAGAAAAAACAAGGTGTCGAAGAAAAAGGGTGAAGTGCATGGATTATTAAAGCTGCATTGATTCAAGTTGAAAATAAAAGTCTTAAAAGCTTTGATATGAGTGAATGGTTTGTGCATGAACCCTTTTCAACCCTCTGTGGATATGATGCACTTTTCATGAAAACATTGCAACTAATAATTAACTCTGTCTGAGTGTGACACTTTGCGATGTCCTCCACGAACGGTTTAACAGTTTAAGTTGTACTTGATGTGGATGATGTAAACACATTCTCATGATTAACTATCAGTTGCATTTAACATTGGCATTATTGTCTCATACTTTTTAAATTGTGTAAGGGGTGTTCATTTCCCAGTGTTGAGAGTTCGCATCAATAGAGATATGAAGACGAGTTGTACGTTTTGACCGTGACTGCTTATGATCGAGTATGCAGCTGCATGCAGTGAAGACAGGGTGAAAAATAACAAATCACAGTATCATATAATCTGGAGGTTGCAGATTCAAATTCTAAAAGTGATGATCTTAATTGGATGTTAGAAAAATCTTTTCACAAAGAGTTATGGATGATTGAAAATGTCTGCCTGATCTGGTTAGTTGTTTAAAAGTGAAAATGCGTTTTACTCATGTCGTTGACAAGTATTGTCAGGCAGTGTGGGAGACTTTCCACCCCTTTTAAGGGTTTGGCTATTCAACTTTTTTTTCTTTTTCTTTTTTTTGATGACATTGTATTCTTGACCCTCTCTCATCAAATTAAACTAAATTATACCAACATGTAAGTCTGTCGTCCTAACATGGGATATCATGTTTTACGTCATATTTTGTAGCCTGATATGCTATTTTTCTCATGATAGGATAGGTTGTTTCAAAAAACATTCTAAAGTATTAATCTGTTTACTGTGCTGTCAAGTCATTCCTTTGTCCCACTTGCTGATGTGTCCATTGAAAACTGCTTCAAACATACTGACTTGGCTTTGAAAGAGTTTTCGACTCCTTCGGAATGAGGAACGGGTTAAAACGATCGGTTTGAGCGCAAAAATTGGCTTCCTACTGGATTTATCAAACAAATCAATGATACAGGTATTGCATTTTTTCAACAGTACTTTTTTCCTCCGTCCCTTTATTCTCCATTGATTTTGGCTCTCTGTTAATTTTCCTTGCAGACGATCATTCCCGTGTCAAACTGGAAGAAATTGAAGATGTCGAACATTCTGACTACATTAATGCTAACTACATTGATGTGAGTATATGTCTACAGTAACACTCAGATCAGGTACATATAGAACTGACAAAGAGTGCGGCCACATGGAGTCACATTCACTGTGGCAGTAGCAATTAAATGAGTGGGGGCACATTGCCCATTCCTCTTCACCTGATGTTGACATCACCCATGTCCTCTGTTTTGTCCAAAGCAGGAAGCTTTTTTTTTTCAATATCTACCCAAATAAGCATTTGCATTCATACACATCAGATGACAGTAATCTGAGCATAAGCAGGACTTCCCTCGGCATGTCCGACGTCTTCTTTGCATATGGAGCTACAACAGGAGGTACAAATGTTGTCGTAAACGTACATTCACTTTGGGTTACTTGAGTTAATTAATAAGTCCCCTCAAAACTGGCACCCGCACTTTGGCAATTAGTCCCTCATTGTTTTCAGGTAACATATTACCAATGATGTATTGAATCAGAGAACAATTTCTACTTTTGCAGTCTCTTCTCTAGTAGTTCTCTTCTGTTCAGATTGTTAGCTCTTCAGCTGAAAAATCATTTCAATAGCTGCTGAAGAGCGCTACTCTACAGACATCGGCATGATATTCATGATCAGATGTTCCATTTATTTCACTAATGTACTGCAGCCCTTGATGTTTTGTCTACTTTGAAATCATTCCAGGTCATTAAATGTCTTTGGGTGTACAATCTTCAAAGCACATTGTCCCCTGACTGATTAAAATATTTTTTAAGTTTTAGAAATATACAAAACTCTCATGTTGCCTTTGTGTGCCTAGAGAAATGTCAGGAATTATGAATAAATGCTAAAATAAAAGAGTAAGGATTTTTTATCCATAGGCTTTTAGTTTTTCAACATTAGCATCTGACTAAAAAACTTTGATAAACTGTTTTATCTGTTTTGCCTCTGTATCTGTTATTAATTTTGTACTCTGAGTCTGTTTCATTCTGCAATAGTAAACATCATTTCTCCTTTCACTGGAGGTAGTGGTTTTGGAAGCAGCATTTCTTGTTTTGCTAGTCTGACAAGCTTAACTGCAGTGTGTGACTGTTGAAAAATCAGATTGTGTTCATGTGAAACTCGTAAATCCATGCAACTGCTTTAGAAGTGATTGCTAAGCTTCACTGAGTAGCAGCACTTACATACTAGTTCCACACAAATTAAGATTATGGAACAGCTTTTTTTTTATTTTTAACAAAGTATAAAAACATGAAGAGAGGTCTCAATCTGCTTTACAGTAAAATCAAAAGTGAGACTAGCAAAAAAAAAAAAACAATGTAAGGAAACAAAGCAGTCATCCAAAAGAATTATAGAGGAAAGGAAACTCTTGACTTTTGAAAGGTGTTGTTTAAGTAAATATTAAAGTTGAGTCACATATCTCAAGCCATCCTATTATGGATGGACAAAGCATTTCACAACTTGACATCCAGGTTAGCATTGAAACTCAGCCCCAGAAAATGCATACTTTTCATTCTTTGTTTTGGCAACTCGTAAATAGTTTCAATTAAAATATTGTTGCAGTCTACATTTTGGAAGCAATTATTTCTTACCTTGAGAAAACATATTTGTAATGTGATATATTATTTCAAAAATCTGGAGTTTACAGTTTAAAATAATAGGTCGATTAATGTGCAACTTAGTGTTAGCTAGGTATTGGATTGTCCCCATGAACCACTGAAAATTTCCCAGATGTGTATTTGCTGCTCTTGCCTCTGGGGGCAGCATACACAAATTGTCCTGATTTTATCAGTCTTTGTTACAAGTACATGTTTTGTGCACAAGTTGATAAACTGCGATCATGTACGTGAACTGTCTGTGTTCTTGTTGTTGCAGTGCTATACAGGTGGCAGGCAAATATTAAAAACCATGAAAGTTATTTTGTCTAGCTTTTCCTTTCGTATCATTTATGACTGCCCATACCATGCAAACACATGGTGGGTAGAAGGGCAAACCCCTCTCCTTTTCCCTTCCCTCTATTCGGTCAAAAATGTCTGTATGCATGTACGCATATTCATTGCATATTGAGATTAGAATATGTCAAATTGTCACATGTGAAGTTATTTTGGTAAGGATTTGGAATCTTTAAGCATAGATCAACTACATGATCCACTGTCATGAGCAAAGGCGGTCATATCCCCTACGTGCCCTTCTCGGGGTCAGAGAAGGTTTCCAATATATACACAAGGAAATCACTACGTTTTCCTTTTCAGAGAAAACATTTTGCATGTTTTGTGTAGGCTAATCTTGGCTTTGTCAATATTCACCCAAAGATCTAAAGCAGTTGTATTGTTCACCATATGTGCCCCTCCTCAGTCACTAGTGTTTTCATTCCCACTTACACTTTCCACTAGCAGCTGTTACCTACAGTGTAATGCATGTCCACGTGCTGAATCCGGGACATGAAAAGGAAGTATATTAAAAGGGTATCGCAATGTGTGAGACCCCTTGATAACAAATAAAGGAAGCCATTCAAAACTTTGAAGGACATAAAATACCCTGACAACCCCAGATGTTATTAATAGGAGAAACAAATTATTGTTTTCATGTAAAATATGATTCAACAGGATAGAGGAAGCTGTATTTATTTTACTCTCCACTCCCTTGATTCATTTCCGTATTTTTCTTTCTCTTTTTTTTTCAGGGCTACAATGTCTCTAATAAATTCATTGCCGCTCAAGGTAAGTCAAAATTGTCTGCAGACTATTTTGGCGGTAATACACTTTTCATTGTGGCAGTGGTGTTTTCTCAGTAATGTATGTTTGCATTGTTTGGGGTCTTCTTCTTTTCAGAGTGGTGAATTCATGTAATCATCATTCCTTATCTTGGCTATTTTGTTTGATCATTAGCAAACTCAGATAATAATAAATCCACTAAGTATGCACTTATTGTCTTTTTATTCTTTTTTTACTTGTAAGCACCCAAGTTTCATTATTTGTAAAGCTACTAAAGGGATGGAGTTTGGTTGCTTACTCATATCAATGTCTCTATAGCCCCATAGATATACATTTTCTAACAGTTAGTTTTTAGTGAACCCTAAAAGATGAATGTAGCTCTAAGTAAAAGTAAAGTAGTACACTATCTTCTCTCTCTCTCTTTTTTTCTCCTCTTTTCCTTTTTTCTTTGTTTTGGAATAAATTTGATTTTAATCAATATGTCTTGATTTGATTCCAAACAAAGGAAGGTTCTCAAAATATGGCAAAATTGTACCATGCGATGTGTTGAAACTGGTACATGTCATCCTGTAATCATGCTCCATTTATTTATTTTTTTTGGACTGGCCTGTTGCCATTCTGAGTGTAGTGAGGGCACTATTTCAGTTTAGGGAAGAAACTTGCATGCTAATACCCTGAACCTTGCATAGAACTTAGTTCCAGAGTTGTTAGTGGGATTTAAGACCAACATATTATGTGTTTTGTTTGTATACTATGTCTTATTCATCAGTTTCTCATTTCATGGGATTTGTCCGTAGGTCCAAAATCAGAGACTGTGGAAGATCACTGGAGGATGCTGTGGCAACAGAACACAGCAACCGTCATCATGTTGACGAGATGCTTCGAAGATGGAGGGGTAAGATGTAGAACTTGCACATTTGTCGTTTCATGTGCACAATGCAAAGACATGGGAGTGGTGACATTGTTTTTCCCCACTGGTAGATTCGTATTCGTAACACTTGTACTGTTCATCTCTGCGTTATTTGGAAGACTCAGATGGCTGATTGGGAAGGGAATCTAAGCACTGTAAAATCCCCCTGCTTTTGAAATCCTTAGAGAAACTGATCACTGAACTATCTCTTGAAGGCATTTACACCAGTGCAATCGACAACTTCTCATTGTCTTCCACTCCAGACATATTCTCTGGCTGAGAAAAAAAATTTCTCCCAACCTCAAAACGACAATGACCCTTGTTAAGGGAAGCGGCACAAATCTAAACTAAGGTCATCTGAGATCGAGCCATTGCCTTCTATTGGTATGAGGATAGCAACCAGAAAGGAATGAGACATAGGGGTGGATCAAGGCAGGGGCATATCTGGTTCCCCCCTTTTTTCCAGCTTTTGTTGAGAACCAATTTTTTTTTTCATGAAACGGGCAAATAGATTTTGAAAATATGCTTTCTAGATGCTTGGAAATTGCATTTGAGCTCATCTAAAATTCAAATTTCCCTTGGAGGGCTCCTAACCAAACCCCCCCTCCCTTTGTGGCTTTGGCGCTCATTCACCGGCCTTTTGCCAATGCTGTGTGCACCTTCTTCCTTAAACTGGTGGATCCGCACCTGAATACTCCTCCATTGCACTCTTCACGGAGGTTCTTTGGCTGTGTGCACCTTGCTTGAGTAAAAGTTTTGTGTGCAGCATCATTCCAGAGTAAACAATGTAGCAAGTTATGTCTTATGTGAGTTGACAGATTACATTTGATATCTTAAAAGAGTCGAGGAGTCTCACGTAATACCTTAAAAGGGTAAACAAGTCACAAATAGCTTATTTGATTAAACATTTCAAATACAGTATGTAGTATCTTAATCAAAGGAATCAAAGTCACAAGTTGACGTCTCTTTGAAAAAGTAAAAGGTTGCTTTTGAAATGCTGCTCTGAAAATAAATGTTTCTCCTTTCATACCCTTTGAAAGTTTTATTTTAGACCTGCATTTTTGGTTAAAATAATGTTACGTACTGTTCTCTACTTTGATGTATCTACGTTCAGCGTACTCTCAGTTCTCGGGTACACGAACTGAGAAGCATACATGTTTTGTCGTTGAGCATTACACGTCCCAGGGTAGTCTTATTTTGTTTTCTATTTCAGGGAATCCTTTCCACGGCTAGTTTAAAGTAGTAATCAGGCTTTGTGGTCTCAGAATTCTTCTTCAAAAAATACATCTTGCCATTCCTTTGTCATGCTAAATATGATACATTATCAGTATAAATCTTGTATACTATAATTCATTGTATTTAATGTGAATTATAGACCATGATTGTGCTAGCATTGAATATGATTGTAAAACTTTGTTGCAAAACTGGCATGCTTAAAACAATCCTTCTTGATGAAGCTTCATTTCATCATTTGCCATCTTTAAGAAGTTTGTCAACAGCGTTAGTCGCAAATTAATGATTCTGACATATGCTGCCATGTTATACCTTGCATTGTGATGAAGTGTGGCATTCTCCAGACAAAAAAGTCTAGTAGTAGGTAAATGCGAATCTCTGCTTTAAAGACAGAAGTAGAAAGTAATAGCATTAAGTTCATACTGTCTCATTGACTGGGAAGTGTTTTTTCTCTTGGTCTGATGGCTTTTGGTTTCATTTTGTGTTGACATAATAGTCACAATGGCATGGCGGTTAATGAGACCGAGTGGTTTCACGTTGCACTTATCGTGAGGAAACCGCATCATCAAGGAAAGGATACAGAGGCAAGGGTATCTGTAGATTGTAAATAAACTCTTATTAAGAGATCAGCTTGCACAGTAATCACTGGATGGAGGAAATCAATTGATACCTTGCCTGAGATAAAGAGTCATTAAGATACATTATGTGGAATTACAAATCGATATTTGATGTAATAACTTACTATTGTTCTATTTATTGTGACAGATGGCAGGGTCCCTAGGATAGGAGGAGAGGGTGGGGTATGGGTGGTACTTTCCTCATGTCCTCGTTAGTAGTTCTGTACAGCCGTTGTCAAGTAATTCCTTTTTTGTTATGTTTTTATTTTTCTCAGTGATGTGTCCTCCATCAAGCAGGTCAGGCTATAGTGGACCACTTCCTGTTCACAAAACCTTTATTACAGATCATATTCCCCTGTAATCCAGTGATTATCCTAATGAATTATTTAATGTCCAGCCTAATATTTATGCCTTACGACGTGCCTTGTGAAAGTATGAGTCAATTTTTTTGTTCACGTAATGTCTCTCTGTTGTTAGATTTGCCTTGTTTTTTGTCTTTCCATGGTATGTGCACTCTCGAGCCCGCTAGGCTACCACAAGGAGCACTCGATGTTCACAGCATTTAAGTGATGACCTCAGTTTTGCACAATTGAATGAATTAATGAACCATCGAATGAAGTAAATAAAATGGATGGACACAATAAATGAAGGAAAGAATCGTTGAACAATGCAAAGCATTAAAAAGAAGAACAAGCAAACCACCAACTGTTCCAAACGTTAATCAAAGTTCTAAGTGACAAATGCAGTTTGACGTAATATTCTTTCTCAAAGAGGGGGATAGTTGCATGTGGCATAAAAGNNAATATTCCTTTGGGATAAACATTTTTCAAGTTTATTCATGATTGATGCCATATCTCCTTCCCAATGGGTAGCTTGCATTTTTAGTAGTACTTGTCAATTTGGTACAATAAGAGAGGGTCCAACGAGTTGCATGAGATCATTTTTATTTTTTTAGGTTTGTTTACATCACTTTTAAACCAAAACCAGCATCCCACTTTTTTTGTAACTCTCCACTTATTGTATCAACACACCACATCTCAGTCCCAGCAACAAATATTACATATTTGTACAACATGCGTTATCACAGCCATGCCTTACCCTGGTCGATGTCCCCCCGGGCCCCATTGTAGAGTAAATGGTGTTTAGAAGGTGATCAGTACCAACAATCTTATGGAACCATTAGTGTCAGTTTTATGCCTGTATTTGAAAGCATCACATCTCTGTTAGTGACATTCTTTTGCATGGTGCAGTGAAAAGACTTGTGATGATATGGAAACTGTCGGAAGCATGACTATCATGGAAAGCCTGCAGTCTTACTCCTGAGTGTAGTCTGCCTTAGTGCTCCATCATTTACAAAGAGAAAAGCAGTGTCCTCTAGAATGTTTTTTAACACATGAACAATTTGTCTCCATTTCCACAGAGGGAGAAATGCGCCCAGTACTGGCCAGATAAGGGATCACAGACATTTGGGGTGTTTACAGTTCATCTCGACAGCGTTGCCGAGTGTCCGGATTATGTCATTCGCAAGTTCAGGGTGACCAAGGTTAGCAGTTGTTAATTTTGTCACATTTGCTGCTACATCATCGGTTAAAATGTTCACTCCATGTAACTTCTAATGTTTTGATAGAAGAGGAGAGACAATACTGGAAGTACTAAAGTTTTGATGCATTTTGTACTTTTGGTGGTTAATTTTGGAATGTTATGTCCTAGTGGATTCAAAATCATTTTCAGGGCCCTCAGCTCTATTCAACTCCCATGGTGTTTGATAGTGTTTTCATGGGTAACATGGGTACCCGAATGGCATTTTGTTACCTGAATCCCAAATTACTGCCTCGAATCCAACATTACTTACTCGAATCCAAAATTATTACCCGAATCCAAAATTACTAATTCCCTATTCCTTCAACCGCTGTGTGACCACACAGTGTCAAACTGCCGGAGTTCACCTTACCTTACAGATCAAATAGCTCAAAATGGAATTTTCTTCTTTTTCTCAAGGAAAATATTTGGTCCTATTCATGAGCAGATGTAGGCAAGTGTATGTAGGGTACTAGTAAGATTCCTCCACATAAAAGTGATGTATGGTACTGTGGAAATGCCATTGTTAACAATAGACCTGCGATCCAGGTACCCAACGATTATGGGGACAAATTACCTGATTCCAAGTTTTAAGAATCAATGAAAACACTAGTGTTTTACCCCATCTGTTCTTCTAATGGTTTCAACCAATGTGTACTGCTCTAGAGAGCTTCACTTCATGTCCTGCTTAAGATCTTTTAACATTCTTTTTATTATTTCTTTCATCATTCAGATCTAACGATCTGTCTATGTAAAAAGGGTTTTCAGGATAAAAATAGTATTTATTGGGTCATCTAAAGTGGGCAGTTATTGCNNGCAACCATCTTTTCAAATGCCTTCTTCTATGTTTTTTGCCTTTTTCAATTTCTTCACTTACATGAAGGAAGGGGAAGAGGAAGGCACTTACCATACTGTCACCCAGTTTCATTACCTCGCTTGGCCCGATCATGGCGTACCAGAGTATCCTTACAAGATGCTGGCGTTTATCAAACGAATCAGACAGATGACGCCAGCCAAACCAGAGAAGGGCAACATCGTCGTTCATTGCAGGTTAGCATTATTCATGCTCGTTTTCTCAGACATGATACTGTCGTGAGATTTCAGTTTTATAGCATGCGATCGTGACCTTGGCTTTTCCCGTCTTGCCTCTTCAATTAGCAGCAGCCATAAAAAAAAGAGAAAAGGATGCGACTCTTTTTGCGTAAGATTTGCAGGTACTGATATTAAAAATCTGGAAATGAAATCCAAGCAGTTGGTAGTGACTCTGATGTCAGAATATTTTACAAGCAGATGCTCAGGCTTGGCTAATGCTAATAGAAGAGTTTCTCAGAAAGATTTAAAACTAACCAGGATTCAGATGTAGTCATTGTTGTTAACCCCTTTGCCAACTCTGTTACCATATACACCGTGTCTCTTTCTGTATGTGTAAAATGCAGTTGGCTGGGGGGAGGGGAAACAGTGCCACCCAGTTGATCAGAAAGCTGTCCCTGACCATAGAAAATGTTTGACAGAGTTTTGACAGGTCAACTGATGCAAAATATCTCATTTATTTTCTTCTGTGAAAAGGAAACCAAAACCCACCATTGATAACTTAATGATATACAATGAGAGAGCAGCACCCCCCAAAAAAAGCAATGCTGCAAAATCCCCTTAAGTCCAAGCGTCATGTCTGGCTAAGAATCACACCCCCCTCTCCCCACCACCACTGAGAAGCATGTTGGACATTATGCCCGTAGTGAAGGCTACCCTCTTTTAAATCCAGATGTAACATAGTTTATTGTTTTCTTGACATTTTGTGCAGTGCTGGAGTGGGACGCACCGGTACCTACATCACAATCGATGCCATGCTAGACAGACTACGGGAGGAGAAGACTGTGGACATCTATAACTTCATTCAAAGCATGCGACTCAACAGAAGACTGTTGGTACAGACAGTGGTAAGATTAAAATCTCTCTCATGTCAAGAGTTTGTTCTCAGCTTTTCTGTCTCACTGAACTGCTCTCAACAAAGATTTTGTCCAACTTTGGTTCAACTTGATTCATGGAAGCACGCAAGAGAGAGGAAAGTAGAGAGAAAGAGAGAGAGAAATGTGGAGAAAAGTTACTGATTTGAAGACAAAACTGGTTGACTGCTTGATGGTGGAGGGATGGTTGGAAGCTCCCCCTGTTAACTGTCGCTAGAATTTCTGGAAGTATAGCTGCCATCGGCTGACATAAGATCAGTATTGATGTAATAAACACTGACAGATATGAGAAGTATCCAAGCTGCCTATCATAAAATATGAATCAGTTTGAAATTGTTTAAAGGAAGGCCTTCCAGTGTCAGTTCAATCCAAACATGTATACCAAGCAGCAAGTCTTGAAAATGTCCCTGTCACGATGTGAAGTTGTCAAATCATGTATATCAGACTCAAAAATTTATAACTTTGTGCAGCTTTGCTACGGTAAAGGTATTCTTAAGGAAACGTGTTAGCTTTGCATTGAATACTGCCAAATAGGGGTTTCAATTTTTTCAAAGCTTTGAGATTTTATCCACCCCCTAAAAAGATGAAAAACAAAAAAGAAAAGGAAAAGTGATAGTGATTTGAAGTTGGCTTCATCAATTGAAAATGATGGTTTATGGTGAATGATTATCAGTTCAGTCAAGCCCATGATGGTTCACTGAAACAAAGCATTATTGCAGATGTTTTAAAGTGTCTAATTGAT